>JANHFX010002353.1:10691-40753 GCA_027560015.1 Chloroceryle amazona
TGCGGCCATAAAGTAGCTGCGTCACCGTTTCCCGGACCAGGTCTCACGGTAGCCCCCCCCCATAGAGGGGCTACAATAACTTGACTCTAATAGGGATTTATACCTATTGTTGTTGCCAGATCTCTTTTGTCAGCTGTTCCCCATTCTTTATTTTTGTCGTCTTCTCTCTGTTCTCTTTCCACTCATTTGTCAGACCTTTTATAACAATTAAATGTTAAAACTCTAAGGCTCAACTACTCCAATCCTTCAGGAATCAGACAGAAACTAGAGAGAAAAGGAAAGTGATTTTAGAACTAAATGGTTAGAGAAGAAATCATTACTGTTCTGATTAAACTTAGTTGAACATGGAACATTAGAAGTTAAACCCACACTATCATACATATTAATTTTGTGTCTTATTTTTTTCACATTTGTACTCAAATTCATTAACCCTGTTTTGAGAACCAATCTCAAGCAGACAAATGAATAATTTCCCTCCCATCAATATTTATGTTTAAAAGAAAAGCTTTACATTTTTTTTTCTGAAGAAAGAAAAAGACTTTTATAGTAGCAGTTGAAGTGAAAGGTAATAGAATTATCTTAAAGTTCTACTGGTTGTGGCAGATGTGGTAAAACCAGGAGACAAGTGAATCATCAGGAATGAGAAGATCAATAATCACCCACAGGAAATATTATATGGGGAAATTCAGTCATTCAGGGAATTTATGTATTTACTTGTCTAAAAATGTGGAGAAAACACACTATTAAGGAAAAGAGATAAGATATAAAAACTAGGGTTGTTTTTTTTTTGGTTGGTTTTTGGTTTCGGTTTGGGTTGGGTTGGGTTTTTTTTGTGTGTTTTTTGTTTGTTCGGTTGGTTTGTTGGTTTGTTGGTTTGTTGGTTTGTTTTACAGGAGAGATGGTTTTCTGGCAAACGGGTTTGGAAACAGACTTCAGAAGTGGCATCTCACAAAAACCTAGGGAGGATTCCAGAAATCTTCATGCCTGACGGAATGAGGCAGATCCCCTTCCTACTGTCTTACCTCGTTTGAGGGCACAATAGTGGGGTGCCAGCAATGGACTAAGGATTGACATTAGAGAAAAAATAAGTGCTGATGGAAGACTTATATAATTATTGCTGGAGTGTATTTAAAATGATAAAAAAAAGACACTCTTTGACAACAAACGTAAAAGTCCCTCTGTTTAAGCTGCTTTACTGTGTCTTCATTCCATTTTGTCCAGCATGAAGGAAAAACAAAATTGGAGTCACTAAGGATATTTACATGCACAGATGAAGCTAGCTAATACAAAGATTCTGCAGTACTTACATTTTCATCCAAGTAGATGATACACAGTAGAGAACAACAAAAGAACACTGATGTATCTGAGGTAATCTCAAGAAAATCGGTTGGTTCTCTATGTCCTCCTGTAAAGTCAGACATCAGAGGATCCAGACAACTGAAAATGACACAAGTAGACTTGCAATTATTTTCCAAGGAGTGGGTGTAATGCCTGGAGGTACTGTGTGCATATTGCAACTTACCAGATATTTACATGTCTTTGTCTATTATAGATGTTTGTTGCATTTCATAATACTTCAGGTTAAAGCTAATTGTTTTGTTCTTGGCACAGTGAACTCACAATAATTGAGTGATTCTCCGTGGGACAGAAATAGTAACTGGTGACAAAATAATGTAGTTACAAAAGTGTTCTTGTTCAGTTATTTTGTGTTTTAATTATATACTGAAATTGAAATAAAGAAATAAATCTTAATAGTAGTTCATTAATAAAAACTTCGACTGCTTCTTTCTAATGTAGCAACCTAACATTTGAAAATTTGAAATATCCAGTCATCTAACTTACTGATGTTCTGAAATCAATTCCAAAAATACAATTAAACAGTAGCACAGAAACATCAGTAGTGGTACTGAGTGTTATAGAGTTGCGTATCTTAGAACTTACCTCTGAAGATTTCAGAATTTCATTAATATTTTCACTTTATAGTGAGACACTGATAAAAATGGTTCACTAGTTTTTTTTTTTTAAATAAAGCTAAACCAAAGGAAACCCCAAGGCATTAAGCTGCTAAATTTGTTATGCTTTTTCAAAAATGTCTCATAATTTTCTTTAGTTTGGTGTATATGCCTGAATCTTTTCCAGTTGCTTAGCTTGTTATTAATGTCAGATTAAAATGCTTTGAAAAGTTTCAGAAAAAAAAATGCAATTACAATGTTGTAATAAAAATCTTGATTGTCAAAATACTTTTCTAGTGTACAAAATGAAACAAACAAACAAAACCACAACAGTATGGAAGAAAACTATTAGATTTTAAGAATGAGGAAAGTCCTAGTATGTTAATTGATGTTTCAGTGCTCTAGCAAACAGTGAAAATCTTTTTCTAGGGATTTTAATCTGTAGCCATATACCACACTGAAATACTAAACAAAGTGTATATAGTAAATAATATGATAAAAAATAAATACATAATACATACAGAAATAAATTAGTATTTTTATGGTCAAAAATGTCAGTGAACATATATCCCTCAGTATTTAAGGTGTCTTTATTAGAAGCCAGTGATATTTCATAACTTACACATGATACAATTAGAGTATCCTTTAAAGATGGGTACTTCTGATAAAATATAGGAAAAAGTGCACAAATACTAAGTTTTTTGCTTTACACTTACAAATCAGGATATGAATTGTTAGTTTTTTGTTTCTTAAACCTAAAGTGCAATACTTTTCCACTCACTTGTGAAAATGATTTTTGTACTTAGGACACCATATTGTTCCCTGTAAAGTTTGAGAGGTTAAGACCATATGTGCTTGCATGAAACCTACCTGTCAAAAGCATTAAAATATTTTCTAGAGAGATTGTTAAAATTATGAGCAGCATACAATGCTTAAAGATGACACAAAGAAAAATTGGATAGAAATAAAAGTGATATTAAATGCAAAAATATGCAAATTAGTGCAAAGTCTTTCCTCATGTGGTTATTTCCAAATGAGATTCATAAAATTAATTTTTAACTTTTGATAAATTTCATTTATTTTCCCAGCACTGCCCTATAATATAATTTCCTTTTGATCTTAATTCATTTCCCATTAGTCTCTTGGTTTCCAGAACTTTATTTTCTCCTTCCAGCTCGTGGTTTAGGAATGTAATATGTATATCTGAGGTTTTGTAATTTAAAAAATCTGCACTCAGTCACCACACTTTTATTTCACTAACATTTAATTGGTCAGCCCCATGGCAAAGAAGAAATGTACAAAATTACTACTTGACAATTCAAAGTTTAGGATAGGTGGCAGAATCCCACATTGTGTAACTATGTACTTATAAAGCACCTGACAATGTTCTTCATGGTAAATTAAGATCACAATACATGCATACATATTTTAGCTCTCACATTACAGTTTGCTAATCACATAAAGGTACTTTTTCTTGAAAGTAAGAGTTGTTGGAATTATGTTTAAACCTTTTGCTTGTATTATAATTGGTTGCCATTAGTGCTTTCCTTGGAAATAAACGCCTACACAGTATTTGTTTACAAAATATTTTAGAACTCCATATAGTATTCTGCTCTTATGATGTTGAGAAAAATCAGTTCAGCCAGTTTGACTTGAAAAGTTGTAATTGATTTATGTTGTGGTTAATTAAAACAGTCAGTCATTTTACTTGTGACTACAGTCCCAATTTTTTTTTCACTTAGTGCAGTTACTGTATTTCCATTTTTCTCCCTTGAATATGCTCAATATGTAGATGCAAATGACAAAAATAACAATTCTTAACTGCTTTAGTTCTAAGGACACTTCAGATAAGGCACCATCATCTAGGATTACGTTGACTAGACCCAGAAGCTAGGTCCCTTAAATCACTACACCTTGAAATCATTAGCACATTTTAAATGTTTTCAGGCAAGGTATTATTGTCAAAAACAGGATAAAGCAGATTTAATGCCATTTGCAGTGCTGCCAAGACCTTGCTCCACTTACATGCATGATTGTAAAGCTGGATTGCAAGCTACTTGTTTCCAATGTGACTCTTCATATACTGGCTTTCATATCTAAGTCTTCATGTCTTTTTAAGAAGATTTTTATGATGGTTGCTGTTTATGGCTGTGCTACTTTTCTTTCAAAACCTTAAAGAACTTAATCCTTAAAGTCTTTCCCTTGAAATCTGTCAGCACTAGATCAATCTTTTTTGGGTTTTGCTAGTTTATTTAAATAAAAATCTTAAAGCCTAATGCAACGATGAGTCTTTTTTTTTTGCACTTTATTTTCCTCTGAAATGTTCATTTAAATCAAGCCAACTGAGGGAAATTGAGGAGTTTAAATGCTAAATACCAATAGTAGAGTAAAAGCTCCTCTGTTTTTGTGGGGGACAACAAAAAACATAAAAGGTTGATTCTGTAAAAGCAACAACAATAACATCAATCTGATGAATTCACCTGAACCTGAAAAATGTTTTGTATTTTCTTAAAACTGGCAGATCATTTACAAAGTCTTGCAGGAGCATATAAATACTATGCTCAGGAGCATTTAAAATCATCTTGTAATTTTTTTACCTCTGCTCTCTACTTTGGATCATACCAATTCATATTTTTTCATTTATTTTAGTAGCAGGAACAGAATGAGGTTTCATGCTTTACAAGGAGATACTGAGGCAGTGAAGAAAGGTATTCAGAAGGAAAGAGGCCATGGAGTGAGCTATCTGCTGTGAGAAATTTCAGAAAACTAAGAATTTCAGAAAACTAAACTCATCCTGATGTACACAGAGGAAGAAAGAGAGGCTAGAGCACAGGAAATTCCAGTTTCAAACTGGAAATTTTTTTGCAATGATGATACTCAGATCACCAAAAGGGATTGCCTAGAGACACTAGGATTGCCTTTCCTTGGAGATAATGAAACATCAGCTATATGAAGCCCCACATAACATAATATAAATTGGCCCTGCTCTGCATGGGTGGGTTAATGCTATGACCAGAGATCCTACCGAAAATGCTATATGATTCTAGGAATTATGTACATGCTTCAATTACCAAATCCTACCTATTCATTTTCAGGTGAGCATCATTCAAATTTGATCATATCCCCTCACACTTGAAGATTATTAAGTCAAGATTCAGACCTTATTTCAGAAGAATAGGCACTGGTAACAATTTCTTTGATTTTGAGCAGGATACATACCTCCAAGTAAGTGTTATTCTAGGGAATCCAGTTAAATACTGGGTGAAAGTGCAACTACTTAGCACATTCTACTCATCCAATTCCCCAAAATTATATTATTCCCAAAAGATGTCTAAACAATAATTATCTATCTAGAATCTCATCAATTTGTGTACTTGTGATTATAAAAATTATCCTTCCATTTTAACTTTAGATCATAAGTGGAGATTTCATTTATCAGTGAATTCCTTTTACATAGAAACAACTGCACAAGTGCTTCAGTATTTACTCACTATACTTCAACATGACTGCAGTTCAAATGCAAATGTGTTTCAAAATATTAAAAGCTGTAGCCTTAGAAATCCCCTGAGATGGGTACTTTTTTAAAGACATATGCATACTTTGACACAATTTTCAATAGTTTCTTAGGGAAGTCCTGTAGCCAAAATGTGATGATGACACAAGATACTCTCTGGAACAGAGGAGAAATTGCTACAGAGAAGTCTAGGACTAGTGAACCTGCTGAATTTTGAATTAAAGAAAGGCTTCATTCCTGTTGCTTGGAGTCATCTCAGTTTCTCTTGGGGAAAAAACCTATATACAACAATGGGTAAAGTTCCACTGTAATATGTCATATATGTCTTTGTTAGTGTACAGATATGTTATCATGTCATTGCTATAATCACATTGCCTCTGAGTCAGCTAGTGTGCTGGATATCATCTCAAATACATCAAATATGGGTTAATCTTCAATGGTAGAGAACACTGACTTCCTTTTGTCCTGTTTAGAGATAACACAGCCCGTTGCACGACAGTACTTTATTTCAAAATCATGCTTCTTTCAGCTTCCAGTGCAGTACCTACCATTTCTGCTTTGTCAGTCACTGAATATTAATTAGTTCCAAAAACAGTTGTCCACTTTTAAACCCATATACCTCAAATTTATCTCTGAGAAAAAAACAACTAATTCACTGCACCCAGTCAAATTATTAACAACTCTCAATAATCACATGAAGATAGATACACTCTCATAACCAATTCCTAGCCTCTAACATTAAATTCGGCTTTTGCCTTTGTGTTCACAACCAGTTCCCTGCTCTGTAATAAATACTTTTTTTTTTTTTTTAAAATAAATCAGCTTACCTTCTGCCAAGAAAAATCATAATACACTTTCTCCACAATCAAAATGATTTACATCGTATTGAACCTAGAGACTTTTCTACTGCACACTTAATGTATGTTTAGAAATAATTTCACCCAGCCACATTTAGGAGTTCTGAAAGATATGAATTGTACAATAATGATGGTTTATGTACTGCTAGGGAAGAAGGTAGTTTGCTTATTTGAGTTAAAAAATTGATGTGTTTTTTTTTGTTTGTTTGTTTGTCTTTGAGAGCTTTTGTTCTACAGTTGGGACAGCCAGCTGGGTGGCCTGCAGTAACAGTAGACTTCTCCTGTCTTCAGAATTCTAAATTTGATGTTGCTTAGAGAGAAAGAAGACCACTCATATAAAACATCCTAAAATGTTGCTGCCAGACCTTTTGCTCAAGTACCAACTCTCCTTTTCTTGAAGAGCATGCTCCAAACTGACGTATGTGAAATTTATACATTTACCTTTTAATCTTAAACTGTGTCTAGATTTTTGGTCTGCCCCTTATTGCACAAACAATTTTTAGGTCCAATTACTCATGTTCCTTCCTCACCCTACACGTTATCATTATTGGGCTAATGCTATTTTTCACCTTGATGCATGAGTTCTCCATCCCCAACAATTTTCAGATTTTCTTCTGTTACGTCTTGATTCCCATAGAACTCTTAGCAGCTCCCCTGTGTTTTCTTCTATTCATGTAAGTTGATTGGTTGTGTGATGGAGATAGTTCTTAATATTTGATCTCATAATTCCTTCTATAACAAACGGTCTTTGAAACAGCACAGTGAGAAAGAGTCTGCCATGTCTCATGAGGTAAAGAATCACCGTGACAGCTTTCCCACACAACCACTCTTTAAACTCTCTGTTTTAAGCTGAATATATCAGGGGACAGATAGACTTCTTTCACATTCTGCCAGTAGATCCATGAAGCATGTTATGGAGCTTGGGAAAAATACCATGAAGTTTAATGGCAAAGATGAATTGATCAGATCAATTAGTCTGCAATTGTTCAAGTGAAAACCAACATGTGATTGATTATGATACAGTTCTTGGATGGCACTTTTGTATGACATTTCTGTTAGTAGTATACAACCTGCTGTCATGATTTAAATAAACATTATGCCTTTCTCCTTCAATAAAGGGATCTTCAAACATTGTAATGATAAATTCTGTAACCAGGATTGACTGTAGCTATCTTCTGCTTCTGAAGTCTATTTTTTCACATAATCCTTCCTTTTTTTTTTTTTTTCCTTCCCTCTCCAGCTGCTTTATAATACTGTTACAGCTTTTCATCTTTTAATAAAGAACACAAAAACTTTTTTTCAGGAATCGACAAAAAAAGAGAAAATTAAATATTTTAAGTCACAAGCTAAGCAACTTCTCCCTGTTCTGTGCCTCTGATGAAAGATTTAGATGACAGTGGGTGAGAAGCAGACTTCAGAGATATATGGTCTCTTTTGGTTGCTCCAAGATACCTCACAAATATCAGATTAATCTAGAAATTCGTTTTCATAATATGGAACATCTAATTTAAAGACATTGTATATATGCAGAAACAGAACATACAGGGAAACCCAAGCACATGGACATGAATGAGTAGCGTAGTAATACTTGCACAATATACCTTCCTAGGTACTAATCTTAGAGCACATTTCAGGTAATTTTTTGCTTGTCTTGTCTCCTGGTGTTTTTCCATTCTACAGGATGGCAAAGAGACTGAGTTCTGACAGGCATTTCTGGAGACTACGTAGTCCAGCCTTCTGATCAGAGATTAGCCAGATCAGGTTACTCCATGTCTCATCCAGTCCAGTTTTGAGTAACTCCAGTGTTGGAGACACCACAGCCTCACTGGACAACCTGTGCTAATATTCAATCACTCCCACAGTAAAAATATCTTGTCTACATTCTTATACAGTTCCCTGAAACTGTATAAGTTTTGCTGTTGTTGTTTGGCTTGTTTTATACTTTGAAGAAGAGTTTTTGACCTTGAGAATATAAAGAATGGAGCACTACTGAGTTTAGATGTCATTGACCTGAATATATGAAGTTAACTACTAATTTTCAAAGCAGATGTACAGTAGTACAAAAGGAAGACAAGTCAAAGAGTGGCTTTGAAAATTAAAGGAAATGCAGAGTTATGGTACTTATTTGCCTTAAAAAAGAAAAAAAAAAGAAAAAAAAAGAAAAAATTAGGAAGGATTTCTCACTCAAAATAATTAAATGCAACATGGTTATAACATAAGCTGACTGTAATAAGAACACTGGAGACATACTAGTCTCCAGTGAAAACAGCTGGAGCTGATGACTCCAGCTAGAGGAACCCTTCATTTGACCCGTTATTTCAGGTCTTTTGACAAATCTGGTTAGAGTAGAGATCTTACATGTTTCATAAAAATAGGTCAGGTTTTCAAATATAAGATGGCACCTAAAAATGAAGATGAGAACCTGTTTGGCTTTTCAAAAGTACTTCGATCAAAGTGCTTAGTGGTTTGGAAAAATCCTGCCCAGAATCTGCTCTGTTTAAAATCCTAACCTTAATGGCATGAAAAGTCAAAGTACTGACAGTCAGCCACAAGACAAGAGGCTCTTCAGGATGTGGTTTGTGATTATGTTGATGGACCAAGAGCACATCCCATCTTCCAGTGTCCTAATATGTCTCAGACATCAGTGGGATGGTAAACAGCTAGGCCACCAGATCTGCAAGACAGAAATCCAGATGTTCTTTAATCCTAATGTAAGTAAGCAAGTCATGTTAGATAAGTCCTTCAAGGGAAGAGAAGCAAGTATTTAGAGAATGATTCTGCTACAAGGATCAAAGTTTAAGTAAGATAATTAACTGAAAAGAGAAAATAGCATGACAGTCTTTTTAAATTTCTTTAAACTATTTAGTTATTAAAGTCTTTTTGTAATCTTGTTAAAATTATGTGAGTAACACTGCAGACTCTGATTTAACATCTACATTGACCAACAGTAGTTAAACCACTATGGAATTGGTATATAGTTCTGAAAATAAGTAAGGCACAATTCTTTATTTGGCTTTGTTTACGTTGGATTTTCTGTTAAACTTCCTCCTTGAGGCTAAAATAAATCCAGTTAGTATTTTGTGCAGCTGATGAGGCTCACATATGTAAAAGTTACAAGAACAAAATATTTTTTTCCCCTTAAGGGATGTAAGATCACAGAGCTGTTACTTTTTCCTTCCTCTTTATAGAGCAGCCTACCTGCAATTTTTTTATGGTTTTCTAAGTCACTATCTGAACAGGAGATGAAAGCAGAAGTGTCCTGTTGATACACTACTGTAAAAAATTACTTAAGATGTTAGTTCTCTGCAGATTAGGAACCTTTCTTCCTTTTGGATTAATTACTTCACTACTTGTGATAAGTAAAGCTAAGAATTTTTTTGTAAATCAAATGCTCTAAAGCAAATTTAAAAAGAAAATCAGCAGCAGGGCAGGCAGAAATTCTTACATTGTTTCAACTAGATGGTTTTTGCAAGGTGGTATTGGATTGCTCTTTACTCTTTAATGAATTAATATTTTTTAATTATACATATACAGTCGCATGAAATGCTTTTAAAAATTTCAACCAGATTCTGAAATTTTCAGTGCATCCACCCCCAGATGCATATTACATATATGCAGTACAGAAATTTATATACGCACACACTTTTCACAGGATTCTGACATTACTGTCATAATCAGGACAGACGAAAAGAACAAGTGCCTCTGTTTTGATTTGATTTCTTCTGGTGGTTTGTTTGTTTTTTTTTAAAAAAATTATTTTTGGTTGGTTGGTTGGTTGGTTTTGGTTTGGTTTTCCTTTTGTTTTGTCTTGGTTTGTTTGTTTGCTTGGTGATTTTTTTTGGTTGGTTGGTTGGTTTGGTTTGGTTTGTTTTTTTCAGTTGATACCTCCAGTATTTTTCTTGTTGTCACAAGATTAGTCTTTGAGGAAATAGCAACCACTTACAATTAAGAGTATAAATACTGTTGAAGAAAACTACAACAAAAAAACCCCACAAAACCAACAACCAACTAAACTATACTCATTTACCTTTCACTTGATTTGGCTCAGAGACAGAAGTGCAAACTGAGATTATTTTGGTCCTTATCAACTGACTTGATCCCCTATTTTTATTTTTTCCTCTCTTGTGTTTTCTTTGCCTTTGATGTCTTCAAATAAAGTCTAAATTTTTCCCATTCATATCAATTACAGAAGTACTTGGCCTCACCTTCTTTTCTCCTTTGTTCTTCAGATAAATACATTTTGCAAAATAAGATAGTTCTAAAAATGTACTTATTGTTTTCTGAAGTGTTTACAGACACAGAAATGTTTTTCATCTGGTAGTGGGTGGGGAAAATTGAACAACTTACTTTCAAACTGAAGCAAATACCTATTCAAAGAGAATAGTTCTGTGTATTCAAACTACAGTAGAAATTATTACAATTAAATCTTTAATTTGTAATTACATTAAAAACACATATAAAATTATTATATTTTTATGTGCTATCTACCTGGGATTAATTGAAAGACATTTTGTTAACACTCTTGAATAAAAGGTTGGTTGCAACTAAAAAGACAAGACAGGATTCTCGTTACGTGTCAAGATGATTAGAAAGTGAATATATGCTTCCCGGAAAATAGGTTATCTTCAATACTACAGTTGTGCAATCAAATTGGGAGAGTACCTGAAAGTAAGATGGATCAGCAGCTGGTTAATAGACTAATGAGGAGGACAACTGTACCCATGAATAAATTGAAAAGTTTTATATGCACCTACATTGTGATATAACAGCAATATGCAGACTAAAAAAATGCATATATGAACTGATTCATGTTGCTGTAAACATAGGATGTTGAGTGCATGTAAATAGGTAAACTGACTCAGTAAATAGGTAAACTGACCATTTCAGACATGCATGGTAAAAGATAAAAACAAGTATAAAATTATTAATATGCAAAATGAACTTTAATTTCTTGTGCTTAGGCTGGTACATAATGGAAGCATGTTTTATTAATGGGCACCTTTCATGTGGCATGCTGCCTTACTAAAGAAATCTGTGTTTAGGCTTTTTCTGGCTTATCAGAGCTGAGTTATTCCTCTGTCTGGAACAGCTAGGGTTGGAAAGACTTTGGTGTAGCCAGCTAGGTCTGTGCTGACAAACTCTATTCTGAAGTGAAATTGTAGCCTAAGGTTGCTGTGCCAGTGAGAGGGATGTGACTGCCATTGGCAAAGGGAGCCCATACATGGAGCAGTTCTTGTTACTGTATTTTACTTCTTATGTTATTCATCCAGCACTCTTAAGAACTGCCTTGTCACTGGAATGAGAATTTATGGAGAAATATCCAGATCTTAGGAGAACTTTTGTTTTAAGGATAGCACAGCCAGTGGCAAAAACAGAATGCAAGGTTGCAAAAATCTTTATGAACAAATATTAATACTGTAAAGCAACACAAAAGTAGTAACTAATTTATTTAAGGGATTAAAAAATATTACCTTGAGTTTGTCAGTCTTTTGCCCTACGTCACTTTAAAGTCTTCTCCACTAACATGGAAGCCTGTATTGCTTGAGGAAATATATGACATTCCATGAATCTTTTACCCAAGTTTTGTGCATATTAGAACGGCCTGGGGATTGCTTTAATATATGAGAGCTGACGATGGTCCCTAAGGAACCAGCTGTCATCTGTAGACAGCTGGAGCAAAATCCACACTTGTCTTTCCTTTTGATAAACAGAGAATTACAAATTGTGGTTAAATATCATCCAGCTACTCCTGGTCTCTGTCTTTTTGCCCACACAAGACAGAAGGTTTCTATTTTCTCTCACTTTTAAAACACACATTCACATATGCGCACACATATAAACATACCATATTTATAAAAATGAAAAAGAATAGTTGAGTAGATTGATTGTCCATCATTCTTCATTAATAACAGTAAACTTCACTTAATAAAACTAAACAACAGCAAAACCTGAAACATGGTGGTTTCAGCTTAGCATCAATTTAAAATTTCAGATAGAAGCAGACTTTCTTCAGGCATCTGACAGACAGTTCAAGATGAATTTTATTTGCAAGAAGCATTCCATGCAGAACAGTAATTATTAAAATCCTCGGTATTTATACAGCATAGCCAGGCAAATCATCTGACAAGCTGAAAAACTTCTGTCATATTCCTTTATATAATATCTTCCAGAGCACTGAAATTTATTTCAGAATAACCTGGCAAGTATGAATAGTGGATTACGATAGGCAAAATTTGATTTCCCAAATCAACCTGTTAAAGTCAGGTCTTTCTTCATCGGTTATAAAAGGGAGTTTTCAGTTTCAAAACTTGTTTCCAAAATAGTAAAAGTCAATGAAGTAATAATGAAAATATGTCATATTTGAAAGCTACAGCACTCATTTACATATATATACTATTATAGGTTCAGAACAACGGTTTGCTTTAATCATAAAAAATCCCCAAATTAATCCTCCCAACTAAACAAAGCCCAAATAATTTCTCCCAAAATGATTGATTACAATGGTGAGTGGTCTTAACCAAGACCCTAGATATGAGCTGCGCCAGCTTACACCTCTTCACTTATTTGTATCAGGCATATTTTTAATGCAGTTATTGTTTTGGTAATATGAGGCTATATGTAAAAGTAATTTCATAATAAAGCAATGACACAAAGATCTAAGGAGTTGCTTAATAATCAGTCAAGTAAAGTTAACAACTTGCTATCTAAGAAGTATTTGTATCAATAAGAAAATAATTTTACCAAAAAAAAAGTGTATTAAAACATGACAGACTTGGGAAGAGGGAGAGTAGAATGGAAGTATAAAACAAGGAAGGAGTAAATCAGCCTAGAGTCATATGAAAATATGTAAGGTCAAATGAACTCTAGGAAGAAAGTTTCTGCCAGGAAAGGGACTGACAGGTTACCTCAGTAGATGCCCAGAAAATTGCCACAGAATATTACCCCATTATCAGGGGAAACAGAAACCTCTTTCTGGAAGTTTCTAAATACACTCTTTTTAGTAAATGTAATAAATATCTTCATAATAAATAAGTACTCTCAATAAATATTAAATAATACCTATGTAATAAAAGAGACAACTTAAAAAACCATTCTGAACAACCAATAATAAAATTCTATTTATGGTCAAATGGTCTTCAGTGATAACCTGACCTTAACATTATTATATTAAGACAACAAAAACATTAGTCAAAAAATAATTCCAAAATTTGATTTCTATCTGAATTAATTTTAAATGCCCAATTAAAATAAGGTAACAAAACTACCTTGGAGAGTTACTGCTGCTAAGATGGCTCTTCCTTCTGCCAGCCACAAATGGAAATTTCTAACCCTTTAGTTTAATTATAAACTAATCTAAAATAATTTTTCACATGACTTTTTAGAGTTGAAAGAGAACCATTGGATATTATACCATCCTGTAAAAGTTCCATATCTGGGACTGTGAGCACCTGAAGATTTGAAGAACGCTTACCTGGAAATAAACAGATGAAGATGCACAGATTTAACCCTGAAACAACAAATAGCATCATGGTTCATTGGAAGAAAAGAGAATTCTCCTAGGTACGTGAAGACCTACATACTAGTAAGCCTACTAGGCAATCTATGTATTAGCAAACAATTTATTTTCTACTTTTTCCTCTAGTTAACTCACTGTTCAGTTTATATAAATAAAATCTACAGGCATCCTTAGACCATTAGAGTGATGGTTCTCTCCTTTTATGTAGTAGACTTTCTTACTCTTTTGCTTTGTTGAAAAGCAATGGACAGCTGGGCAGACCATTGTCATTGACAGCAAAGAGGCCCTGAGATGCCATGCTTGTGCATATGACAGGGGTGACTATTTAGACATATCTGGTACCTCCAAATCTGCCACTCTAGCAATGTGAAGAACAAATGCAACTCTCAGATTTTCAAGGCAATTTTCTGACAAAACACTTCAGCTTCTATTTCTGAATCACGGACAGCCATGTCCAGTTTCTCTACTAGGAGATGATGATTATTTCCTGTATTGCTGATGATCTGAGACAGGACTACAGCAACTTGGTTCTTTTTAATGAAGAAACAATATGTTGTTACCCATCTTAAGGCATGCTGGAGAAAACAGTATTTCAGAGTTCTGGAAATGGATTACTTTAAAACCTTAAAAGTGAAAAAGCTTACTGAAGAAATGTATATTTCTATTATTGTTAACAATTTGGAGGGAAAGAGCTGGTAACACATGCATTCAGCACAATCACTTGATCGGAAACATTGCAAGTTGCCAGGAGATCTTGCAGTAATCAACACTGACAGACTAGTACAAAGAATCCAGAATAGTGACAGAGGACATACTTGTCTTTCAATCTTTGGCTATCAGTGATTGTTTCTCAGGTGGAAGACAAGATAGCTATTTCTATTATTACCATTAAAGTAAATAATATCTCTTTAATTCAAATTTCTATTTCACAAAACAACTACCATTAGAGAAACAATTAACAATTAGTAATTTTAGACAGTAATTGTTCTTCATTTATTTTCAGTTTTTACAACACATCATTTGGTAAAATACAATGAGATACTGGATGAAGATCCCTGGCTCCTTTAACCACTCTTCGGTTTATCATCTTTACAATAAGTTGCTTCATTCCACCATAAAAATATATGTACATATTTACTGAAAATGTTTATTGGAATCTGGATTTTTTTTTTAGGTATGGAAAAAGAGGTTTGTTTTGTTTTGTTTTGTTTTTTTACAATTCCAGATGCTCAGTGCATTGATATGCAAACATATTAGATTATAGAAAGCTAGTGTGGTGAAATTATTCATTAAGGAAATAGCACATGTTAAACTTCATGATAACTTTCTTTCAGAGGATTAAAATAGAAAATTGTATGCTAATTTTCTTTCCAAGTTACTTTATTATGTTCTGTGCTGAAGAAAAAAAATCTTTTTTTCAAACCTTCACAGAGGATCTTGATTCCTATATTATATTCATTATGCTTCAGTGACACAGATCTTGATTCCTATGTTACACTCATTTTGCTTCAATGAAAATCTTGATTAAACTTTATGAGAAAATTGAAAATCAATACATATTTCCTTCCAACCATGACCACCCATTGATAGTACTATATTTGAAGGCGAAAGGTTTCATTGACTGACCCAAAGGTTTGTCCTCTCTAAGAAAGACATCATATGAAAACCAAAGTTATCTTGATTCATTTTCTAGAGCTCACTTCCTTATTAGTAACAGAGTATACCTTAACTAGAACTCAGTGCATTGGACAAGCTATTACAGCACTCTTTATTTGTGCATAACATCTTTTGCAGATGGATCTGTGGGCCAGTTAAGAAGAGCATGACAAGTACCTAAAATCTCAAAACTTATTTAATCATGTAAGATCTTAATGATCCTAAGTCTTATGTAATAAAAAGTGTGTGAACATGTGCTGAAGGATATGGTATGCAAATCTCCTACATTAAGAATACAGATACGTCTGTGTCTTCCTCAATTGAACACATCAGTGAGATTCACTGCCTATATTCATGTTGGTCTTACAACCTACTTATTCTCATGGAACAGAAGTCCTAGAGAAAGTGACATTCATGGCCATGACCATCAAACAAAGGTTAAAGTCCACACTTTTATTCAGCACTAATTCTTTTGGCAACCCAGAGTTTCACTTTGTTCATTTAGCTAGAAGAGTGCCTTCTGGCATATGAAAGTCCTCACCATCCCTGTCAGCCGCTCCAGCCAGCACCAGTCTGCTCCCTGCCACATGAATGCCATTATGTGACAGAGTTGACCAAACATTAGCATCACTTTGGACCTCGCCTCTCCATGAGCTTGGCCTTTATATTTTTATTCAACTAAATAAGTTTATATTTGTTTACTTTTTGTGAAACTGCAATGTGTTGAATGTAAAACAGAAAAGCCTGGGGAGGAAGGAGGTCTTCTGAGACATGTACCACCAGCCTTCAGGACTTGCTGCCATAAGAGATCATAGGGATTGTCACAAAGGGCATTGAAAAAGAATTTGTCATTCACATGTAAATTGAGAATGTATATAAATTCTCTAGATAGCATAAAAATGCAAATCCTCACATCTCAGAGCATAAGCTAGTCATCACTACTTCTGTCAGACGAAGCTTCCTGTGCAAGAAAATCCACCAACAGACAGGTCTGCAGTGTGCTTTGTCTTCCTCTGGAGGATCTGTCACTGTCAGGCTCACTCCACTGTGCCAGACTTAGCACTGACCTGAACCAGAGAGGCAATTTCTTCATTTTAATGTTCCTTCTATTTAGACATAATAAGATCTCTGATCCTGCTCGATAAAATCAGTCTGTTGTTAAATTTAAGTAAGTGTTCACTAATTGTGTTACAGTATCACTCTAATGTTGCCTAAATCTGCTTGTACCTATATTTATATTTGGGTCCCTAGAGATGCTTGGCTGATTAGACATTCTGTTGAGACACAGCCTTTGTCCCCCTTTTTTCTGCACAACAGTATTTTAACATTGCTGACAAGCCAAAAGCTCTAGCTCTTCCATCATTCATTTACTTGCAGAAATTACATGACAGCACTTCCAACTCAAGCTGGGAACTGCACTGGCTCCAGAATCCCTGACAGCAGAAGCCTCTGCCTCCTGGAATGCCTGCACAGGAACATCACAAACACCTTGCCCGAGGTCAGAGAAGAACACGAGGCTTCATAAAGCTGCAGGCATGGCATCAGATTATTACAGAAGTGATAAGCCTTCAGAAATTATAATGAACCAAATTCTGATCTGCTGTAAATTAGTATCCATCTAACTACATAGTTTAAAGCAGCAGGGAATTGGTTTTTACTCCCCTCTAGCTAAATTCTGAGTTTAAATTTTGTATAAACTGGACTGCAGTTATTGTTCTTCAACAGAGTGAAGATGTTATCATCCAGACACTAAAGTTTATAAACTTTTAATCTTTTCTGTTTGTATTGCAATAAAACATCAAAGCTTCCATTAAGGAATAGATTTCTGTTATCCTGTGCATTGTGCATACACGTGCACGCATGCACACACACAAACATACACAAAATGTGTGTGTACACATGCAGCAAAAACTCTTAAATTATTTGCATTTCAAATTGGTACAAAACCAAACCAAACCAAAACCAAAACAAAATATTTGCTAACTGAACACTCATTTGTGATACACTTGCAAAAAAATTCCCTCAGACATTTCTGGAAAATCACATCCAGACAAAGAGATCCACACAACTATGTCACTGCAAAATCTTACACCTTGATGTGGATTATATAACCCTATTTGCTATTTAACTAGAAGAAATATACCTTGAAAACTACTTCATGTGGAATGCTGTTGTCACGGGAAGAGAACATGAAAAAAATTGTTTCTATACTTGCTTCTAGTGTCTGTCACATTTTTAGTACCTGTTAGTAGCTGTAACATCTATAAGCACATCTCCTAGTTTTAAAAAGTAATAGATTAGAATGAAAGTGCACTGATTTATAATTATATAGGTTGAATATTTATTGGGTAAATATTTAAATATTTCCACCCTAGGAAGAACAATCTGGGACCATGCTATTGCAATCAGTTATTTCAATCAATTAGAGCAATTAATTTACAAATATCCTCATAAGAGATGACACTGATATTCTCATATTAGACATTCAGGCTAATGAACTGCAAATGAAACTCTTAACAAACCAGTTGTATTAATATTTATTGTCATGAACCTATCTGGCATTTTTATCTGTACTGCAAAGAGCAAAACAGCAGTACCAATCTATTTTTAAAATAGTGTAAAGAGGAGAGGGACAAAAGTAAAACTTATTTGGGGTAAACAACTGCAACAATGTAAGAAAATAATAAAATATTTGTCTCAAATACAATATAGAATAAATTCATTCTCAGTAAGCAACACTGGAGTTTTGTACAGCATGGAGCTCAAGTATTTACAGAGTAAAAGTTCCTGTTACATCTAGGCTTTAATTAAAGACTTCCAAAAACCTCTGTAAGGAAGAGTTTTCATTGGAATTGAAAGTTTGCCTTTAATATTTGACAGCTGTGTCAGTATTCAAGATAGAGATGGCATTCGGCTATCTAAATGCTAATGTGTTAAAATTTTCTGAGGTGCTCTAGTGCAATCAACCTGATATTTAGATGACATTCCAGCAGGGTGAGTGTCTCTCTGGGGCCATCATCATCTTGGGCCATCTGAGACACAGTCCCATGTGTCTCAGATCTTACTCAGTTGGCATCTGAATTCTGACCACAAGTTGCTGTGGTAAATACCTGATGGCAACCTATTTTAATTCCTGAGACATGCACTTCTGTAGTTTGCAAGTCATTAAATACGGACTAGCAAATAAATAAATATACTACTAATAATAATTACAATTATATATAATGTCTTGGTTTGAGTTAGAATGGAATTAATTCTGTTCAGTGATTTTAGTTTTCAGCTCTTTCTGAAGTTAAAGGCATATTTTCACAGGCAGTGTCTGCCTCTAGCAGTGTTAACTCTAGATGTTTATAGTTACTGCCAAGTATTGGTGTGCAGAAAGGCTCTTGCTTATACTTGTTCCTCCAAAAACCAAGGTCACTGCTAAATCTTGTGTAACATGTTGTGGGTGCAGAAAGTAACAGATCGCACTTGCAGGGAGAAGCAGACAGGACAGGTGACTCTAAACTGACCAATGGGGGATTCCATCCCATATATGCCATGTTCATTACAAAGCTGAGGAATCATGAGTGTCGAGATTTCTTCAGTTGCCAGTGTCTCAGGTAGACTGACTTTCTGCATTCAAACCTAACCCCTGTGTTCCTGAATTCAGCTCCAGAATCCAGATTCTGAGTTCAATTCCCATCTGCCAGTGAGACCAGTCTGGACTTCTCCAGTGCCCGCAACAGTGCCTCCACCACCAGCATCAGTGGTGTTGGTAACATAATTCTCATCAGGGAGATTGGGTTTGATATTAGATTTATTGGAGCCATAACTCTCTCAAGGACTGCAGTCAGAGACATCCACTAGATGAATGATAGAAGGTCGATGTTAACACTTCTCCCTTCCCAAAAGGGAACAGTAAGGAAAGAGGAAGAGAGACTTGTGTATTAAAAAACAAAAGTAAACCAACTTTAATGAAAACTGTAGTGATAAAATGAAATACATAGAAATATATACTAAACCAAGATGACATATATAGGATAGAATACATCATTTATCAATTTAGGGTCACATGTCCTGTGGGGTCCTCCCTGCATGTATGGCCTTGTATATTCTGCACTGCCCAAGTTGGCACACAAGATTTATCAGTGACCTTGGTCTGCACAGGAGCAAGTATAAGCAAGAACCTTGTTGCACAGCAATCCCTGATAGTAACTGTAAAGTTGTTATTTATTCTCCTCTCCCATAAAGGAGACTACACAGCCCACTATCTGCTTAATGTCCAATAATCTGGGTAGATGCTATAGACAGCATACTTGCCTCCTTGTTTTCCACTCACTGGTCTCAGCTGTGTGGATTCACATGTGGTAGGAAAAGAAAAGAAAAAAAATAAAGTGGAACACTAAGTTGTTCTGTTTGCCATTTTATCTTACACGTGTCCTTTGTATGATCCCCATGCATAAAGGAAGGTTGTTTATCTATTTCATATCAAGGACAAAAACATACACAATAATATCAGTGGAAATTTATACAATCCATTAGTGCAGGGTAATGGTGTGGGACTAGTAATATAGTATAATAATACATTGTTTAAAAGATTTCTACAATGATCTGCCTTTTAAGGAAACCATTAAAAGTTCGTTTTTATTTTACACTCATTTTCTGCAGTATGATTGTTACCAGTCTGCAGATCCCAGTTTCAAAGAATACACGAGAATTGCAAACTTCCATGCTACATTTATTTCCTATTGCATGTAGAACTCATTGACATATCTGCTTATTCAATTTGTACAGATATATTTTCAGATGCACAGTGTATTTTTCAATGAAGCTAATGTACAGTTTTTCACAACAGTCTTCAGGCCTTCAGGCTTTTTCTCTCTTTTTGCAGACTTTGCTGTGATTATACTTGAGAGGAGCTTTGGGACAGCATGTCAAATTGGAAAAAAATAATAAACTTGGACAAAACAAGCTAGTTTGAGTAGGGGTAATTTAGAAAACGTAATCAGTGACTGGTGAAAACATTTACTTCAGATAGCATCAAAACCAAATCTGGCATAAAGTCACTAGATTTGGGAAATCTAGATTGCAATGCAGCCAATGGAGGGATCATGATACTGGGAGCACTTTTCCTTCCTCCCTAATCTTGGCCTCATCTCTAACTTACAAGAACTGCCATCAGCAATATTATATCAGGCAAGGAAGCAACAACCACATTTCTGTATTCTCTGACCACACTGCTGTCCTGTCTCCAGTGGCAGTGCTAATGATCTGAGATACCCCATGGCCAACACCATTGGATCCTCTTCTCTTCTAAATCCTCATTTTCAGTTTAGTACTATTTCAAGATCAAATCCTTTACTTATAAGTAGGCTAGCAAATCAACAACTAAATAAATGAATGAAGTGTAACTGAATGGTAGTATTATTAGGGAAATAAATCCCCATTATCTGTGTTTTTTAAGATTCCAGAGATGTATTTTGAATTTTCCAGGGACACAATATATAATTCAGATCTAAAAGCAGATATGTATAGGTGAGACACTGCATTTGCATTGGATTAGGTTTGAAGAATAAGAAAAGGGCCATTTTCAAAATTTAAATCCCCAGAAGACAGCTCTAAAGAAATTATAAATAGTGTCTTTTTGTTATATATGTATTTAGGTATCTGCTTAAGGCTAAATGCTATGCCTTTGCCTTAATTTCTGGGTGGTAGAGGGTAATAAAAGCTTGATAGATGTTTATTTATAAATTCAGGTAATTACCAACTAAATTATAGGCTTTTAATATATATATGTGTGTATGTAAGTACAGACACGACATTTAAAGCAGTGCAATAGTTTCATATAATTTTAAGTGAAGTTCTTAACAACAAACAGTTCAGCATTTGAATATGTTATACTGCACTCCATTCCAGAAGTTACTTATTTGAGGAGCTGTCAGTGTCACAGATATGGATGTAGATTATTAGAACTAGATGTCAGATGGATAAAGCGAGAGCAAACTGATAATCAGTAAATCTACAGGAATGATGAAATATGGACTTAACCTAGTAGAAAAAGCGGCAACTGTATAGCCTTGTTAAGAGTTTTGTTTTTTGTTTTTTTTTTCTTCCCCATTACCTGTAAGGACAAAGCTATGTATTATAAATTCAAATAACATTTACATTTAGCTTTGGATTTGCAATTTACTGATAGTGAAATTTGCATCTAGCTAGAAATGGACAGTAAAAACTTCTATAAACTCAATTAGATTAACCTGAAACATAACCTCTTTTGTAACAAGGTATCTTAGCTGTGCCTAATCCTTTTTTGTACACAGCAAAAGCAATGAATGCTTTATCAAATGTTAGATGAGTATTTTAAACATCCTGAATATTTTTTCAACTTTCTAGGAATATAGCCTATGTTTTTTAAGTGAAATCATACTCTAGATCTTTGTACAAAAGAAATGAAAAGGATTCAAATACATTTCCATTTTTTCCAGTAGTTTCTAGCACCTACTGAATAATATGTATCCGATATAAGCAAATAGTCTAGTCAATCCCAGGAGACAGGAATTGGATGATATTTGGATATCTGAATGCACCACAGAGGTAGTTCTGTAAAGGGGCAGCAAATAGTTAAAAAATTATATTCCTTCCAGATCACATTTAAGTCACTGAATCCTCACTGTCAAGAAGACAATGTGATTAACTTTTGACTAATACTTCTCACTTAATATTTCATAGTGTCTTCCAAGTTAGATAGAAGTAATGAAACATATCCTTTACAGACAAATGTGTTTCATGTATTTTTGTGTATTTTACAGTTGCAAAATAAAAAAAAGGACTTTA
Source organism: Chloroceryle amazona (assembly GCA_027560015.1). NCBI lineage: Eukaryota > Metazoa > Chordata > Aves > Coraciiformes > Cerylidae > Chloroceryle > Chloroceryle amazona. Next base: position 33,003 of record JANHFX010002353.1, read on the forward strand.
AAATATATTTTCTAGGGTGACTTTGAGTCCTTGTTTATAATGAATCCTGACTTGATTTCTTTCTGTTTTTTTTTTTATTTGTTTGTGTGGAGGGTTTTTTTTTTTGTGTTTTTGTTTGTTTGTTTCTTTGGTCATTGTTGTTTTTCTGTGTGTGTGTTTTTAGCCTGTTTGTTTTTCTTTGTTTGTTTCTGGGTTCATTTTTTGTTTGGTGGGTTATGTGTTTGTTTTTTTGTTTGTTTTTTTTTTTCACTAAGACTGATATAAGCTTGGTAGGAAGTCTGGAGTATAAAGCCAAGTAATAGAGACATTGCTGCTGGCAAGTACCATTTGTTTACTGTTAAGGTTAGCTGAGAAAGACATTTTCAATATTACTATCTCTCCTAAGGTATAAAGTATCATAAGCTTTTTTCCTTCTGACCCATGATAGCACAGCAGGGTATTTTTTACTTCTTTTTGCTACTGCCTGAGACTTTCTAAAGTCTATACCACACAACTGGAAATAAGCTAGCATCTGCTTAATTTTGCCTAAAATAATTATATATTTGCAACTACCACTCTGTGTTTGTAATGTGAACTTTGACTCAGCATTAACACAAAGTGTCCACACCCCTGGTATCCTTTATTAATGTCTTGTTTTTTTTTTTTTTTCTGTAGTAATTGTAGAACTTTCAGAGACAGGGATGGATTATTGACTTGTAAATATAACTTCTCAGGTGCTTGCATTCTCTACCAGTTCTCTGTCACAGGTCTTATCCTAAAGACCATCAGCCTTAGTTTGTGTGTAAGATTATTTATTTGCAGCATCACATGACAAATTAATTTTTACCTGGCTAGACCAAAATCTCAGCCTTTCTCTCCAAAATTCACATCAACAATCAAGTTTGCAAGTCCTGCTTTATTTTTTAAACATTATCTTTCAAAGGATGAGCTTTCAAAGTCCCACAGTTTTTCCAAGCAGAACAAGAGTAGATTAGAAGAGGAAATTTTAGAGACAGCTATACTGAATGTAAAATTAAAGGACAAACTTCCACTAGGAAGTGGCAGTGTTAAAAAAACCTAGCTTTATTTTTAGATTATTTTTTTCTCCCTGCAGGCAGCCCTGTGACCTCTGTTCTTACTTCCAAGGTCTGCTGCGGGGCAGTGAACAACACTTTTGATAACAGGAAATAGATTCTGACTGTAAGCAAGTGAAGCAGTCACCTAAAATGCTACCTTGATCATGTCCCTCTTGCCTTGTACCATGACATGCTACTTTGGCTTTTGATCTTGTGTATTTGAAAACTGGGAAACAGAACTGAGAAAAGTACATTTTTTTGGTTTGAGAATACTTGCAGCACATGCTGCACTGCTAACAATGGAATTTCTACAATCTATGTTGGCATAGTTTTATCACGTGTATTTTCTAGCTCTCACTAAAGTAAGCCAATATTAAGTGAAAAATGAATATTATAGTCATGTCACTACAAGATTTTGTTTATATGATATGTTTATGCACTACAATGTCATTTTTTAGTATTACTTCACAAAACAATCACTTACTGCTTTATATATGCTTCTTTGTTTTTTTAACCTAACCTTGAAAGGTGTTTTTCACAGTTTCATTCTGTATAAGAAGCAGTGAATCCTAATGGTATTAAGAAAGTTGAATTTCCATTAGAACTCACACTGAGTGCTGCAGGGAAATAATGCATTTTTGAAAATAAAGCTCTCCTTTTTGGGGGCCATAAGGCAAGGATGGATTTTTTTCTTAGTGATAGAAAGTTACAAAATGATGTTTCCTGCCCTAACTATAAAACACTTTAAGGGAGGAAACAGACAATATTTTGTCTTTGATGTAGTGAAAGTGATGGGAAAGAAAAGCACAGCAGGAGCAAGAAAACAAAACATCATAGGACTCGAACTGCTTTACATTACATGTATGTATTTATAATATATAAAAAATTTATATGACTTTATTGCTGAGGTCTTGAATAACCTTTGACAATTAAGTCCTAAAGAAATACATTTATTTGTGTTACAATATTTTCTTAAAGTTGTGAACTTTTAACCTTCTCTAGATAGACCTAGGAGATTGTTAAAATTTTATTCCACTTTCTGTCTCTGATGCTAGCGATTCATTCATACAATCTCTTACAATAACCTTTCCTTAAAAGTCTTCAAAATCTGTTTTTTACCTGTCTCTGTTTTGCACTGAATCACTTCCGATACAGGAACTAAGAAATTGTCTTTCATAATTTCTGGTGGAACACAAATTATTCTATGCATGCACCTGGATGTCCTCTAAAACCTGTTTCACTTTTTAATGCCACAGTTTTAATGTAAAAAAGGGTGATGTCCAGTTCCAGTGGGTCCAATAAAGAATAGGAGCAGCCACCAAACCACTTCTTCCTCTTTCCTACCCATCATATCAGTCACCTGCTACCACAGGAGTCATTTTTCTTTAGTTGAACACAGGCACCGAGAAAGACCTCGGATCGCAGAAAAGAGGTTCTTCCAGCCTTTATCTTATTCTATTCAGTGCCATAATAGTGGCACAAAAAACATAGTCAAAAACCTTCTAAACACGTCCTTTTTAGAGGCTGATAGATTATAATTTTTAGTCAAACCCATGTTGTGACTTTCTTTTCTGTAGAAGAAAGAGTAGTTTTTTGTGTTTGTATTCTAAAGACTACTTTATGACTGTGGTTACCTCTTCATTTATATCAATGAGTGAAGCATTATAGACATATGTAGATAATTAAAGAAGTGCTTAATCTTAACACAAGTAGGCAAGAATAAATATACATATACACATCTTGGAAGGAGGGAAGCAACAATTTAAGAGTCGCCTTGCTTATTGGTCAGACCATTAAAGTATAACAAGTTTGGGCATTAGGATATACATTTGGGTTTGTGTTTGTTTTTTTCTTATGCATTCCATTATATGTGTGTCATTATATCTTACATGGTTTATTCAGCAAAGTACTTCAGTTTTTAAACTATTGATGTCTCTTTTATGAAATTTACAAGTTTAAATACACCCTGTTAATATTTGAAGGTACACGAAAGATAACTTTACACCCCATTAAAATGTGCTTTTCCTTTTTCTAAGTTGAAGGCACTTTATTAATTCAGTCATACTGGGGTTTGCTTGCTGTCTTCTGGTTTCACTTAAGTTTACATATTTCACATAGAATTAAAAAAAAGAAAAATATTATTTAATTTTTTGTCATTCTTAACTTTGTGCATATGATAACCCTCAGAATGCTGTCAATTTAACTGCTTTTATTTTTGTTGTTTTAGAACTGAATAACTATTTAAAGAATAAACTGACAGAGATACATGAAAAAAATTATTAGCTCTGTCAAGAGAAGCAAGGACAATTACCTAAGGAGTACCTTTACATTTTTTTTCTATTTTTTTCCATCTCAGGCTGCATATTTCCTTTAAAACATGCTAACTTTATAGGAAATAGAAACCTTACAGTCAGTTTGAAGCACAATGCATAGACCGGAAGTGGTAAAGAAATAGTAGAAAATTACAATTTCATACACTGCTGTTAACATATTGTAGTCATCTGTATGTGTTCCATAATCTGAACTTTACCAGAGTATTAAAAAGATGCTATCTCATACTGATTGAAATCTGTGTCAATGGAAAGTTCAACTCTTTTACCTACAGAAGAGAAAAAAATATGATATTTATAAAGCTGCCTTACTTATTTGAATTAACATGAAGAAATGTATTTTAATTTGTAGTGACTATCTTGTGTTTTTCTTTGGTGAAAGAATTATTAATCTGATGGAGACATGGAAGTCTTTCCAAAGTTAAAAAGATATTTGTGTAAACTCAAGGATTAAACATGTAGAAATACCTTAGTAATCCTCTAAATACCAGGTTTATACTAGAGATTAGCAATTCCATGTGAGCAAAAAATTCGATTTAAGAATAATTATACAGATCAAAAATAACAAATTTAAATAATATGTAGGAGTAACCAGTAAAAATGTAAGATGGATATACAAAACAATAAAAATGTGTTAGATCTTAAATACTTGTCAATTTATTAACTATGTGTTTACTTCCATCAGCCTTTCACTAGTGTAAATAATTTATATTTTCACTGTTCTTGTTGTTATATTCACCAACCTGAAAGAATCCATCTGAATCCATTTTAACCTTCCTTCTCTTGCCCTGAATGTGCAGATGGACAGAAAAAATTCATATAAAAAGTCCAGGTGCTTACTGCTTAATCATGGGCATACTGAGCTGACTGGCCTTTCTTACTTTGCTTATGACGCCACTGATTAAGATTTCAGTTTACCTTCACTTGTGTTTTTCACCAGGAAGCGCTGCAAAGAGCACTGCCTGCAAGTCTCCTCAAACCCACAGGCAAGGTCAGCTCCTCAACGCAGTAAGTGTTTGAGACCTACATTAGGAAAAGAAAACTATTACTATAGAATGTAGGAGAGTTTACCCAACAGTGTTAAATTTGAAAATGTAAACTTCTTGTGCATAAAATAAATTATCCAGAATAGTTACTGGATAATTTTCAGATCACATTTTATGCAACATACAAACTCACATGCACTTCAGGGATGATCATTTTAGCATTTTTCTTTTAATAAGTTTTAGAAATATATATCTAAAAATATCTAAAAATACATCTACAGAGCAAAACACCTATTATCTACAATAAAAAAGTCAGGAAAAACTGATATTTTTGCACTAGCAACAACAATTTTGCCACTGAGACCTTCCTGATGGTTTCAATCTCTCATTCACATAGAAGGCCAGACATAAAAACTTTATACCCTACAATTATTATTCCAGTGCATTGCAGTGGAACAAATCCTGAATTACAAGGGAAACATGGAGGTAAGTTCCCAAGGCACATACATGAGTTAACCCTCATTCCCCTAAATACTAGCCTAATGAGAGTGGGCACCAGCTTGTAATTATTCCTTGTGAAATTTTCTCATTATTATTCATTATTATTCATTTATCATTGTTATCAAAGGATCCAAATCACCTTCCAACATTATGAGAAAAAGAGAAATAGAGACAAAACCAAATGGATAGCACACAGTAGTATTATTTTCTACTGCTTAAAGAACTCTGACTAAGGACAATCTTTAGGTTTATAATTCTAGAAACTTTTGCAGTATTTCCTTTAAGAAATGGAATAAATCAGATAAAAATTTAAAGGTAGGGTGTTTTATTTTCACTTTATATTTGAAAATACTGCATTGGAGGAGATGCAATTAGATTAGGTCTGCTGTTACATTAGAAGAGATGATGCCTCTATATGACCATTTAAATAAAAAATATTCTATGTGGAGACAAATTGAGCTGCTGTTTAAAGAGAAGAAATTGAGTAATAGTATCAACTTCCTTCCCCTTTTTCCTGTCTTTTGGTCAATGTTTACTTTGTGTCTGCCATTTAGCAATTAGGCGTTCTAGACTATATTGATGTCATACTGTACATCTGCCTGCTCATGTATTACTACATGTTCATTGTCTAAATTGGGATATCTTGGCACCACTAAGATAAAAATAATGTAAACAGTTTGAATTTTCTATCAGACTGTAGACAATAAAACAAACAAATCCATAAAGAATGATATATGAAATAAGGAATACACTGTCTTAGGAAATGCACTGTTAAAATTGTTAAAGCATCAGATATCCTAATCTCCTTATGTCAGTATGTATAGCAATGGTACTGCGAGCTATTTACATTGTAGGAGATAGTTTGTGCTTCTGTTTAGATTGTGTGACTGTTTAGAATAAACATTATTTTTTTTAAAAGCACAAATAGAATCTTGAAACTTATTAGAGTATTGAAAATCTATTTCAATGTAGTTTTTTTTCTTTGACCTTATGTTACTGCATATATCTGAAATATATGTAGATATTTGACACTCTGTTCTTGCATATTGCTCTGATTATGTAACAGAGCTTTGTCTTAGCTTTTAAGCTAATTTTCCTATTGTAACCTACATAACTTTACATTATGTTGAAACAATACCATAAAATTTGATATGTGCAATGTATTCACAAACTAACTTAATCAAGAATTTAGTGCAAGGCAACCGTTTTTATAATTTATACTGAAAAAAAACCCAATGCTGTGTAATGTGCTTTGGTGCCATAGCTCTATTACAATAGCTACTGGAGAGGGACAACGTGACATCTAGAATCTACATCAAGAAAAAAGGGTAGTGGTCATTTGACTAATTCTGTTTCTTACATCTTACGTAGACACATCACTGTTGATATTGAGAAGCTCCCACTTCAAAGAAAATAAAAAATTAGAGAACTGAGCACAGTCAAAATAAAAAGCAGAATATTACTCTGCATTCTACCATTAACATAGATTTATGACAAATCTAATAGGAAAACAATAGCAAAAATTTATCTGACATTTAATGATTACTGAATCTCTTTTGATTGCTTTTCCTGAAATACTGCCTTTTTATATTGTGTACTTAGATATTTATTGTAGGCTTTAATTACAATAAACTAAATATTGTCATTTTGAGTAAAAGAATAAATAAATCAGTAATAGATATTGCTTCAAACACCAGTAAGGAGAACTACCAGCAGGTACGTTCTAAGACTTATGAAGAAATTTTGCTGATTAATGTTTGTAAAGTTAAAGGTGTGATTTTCAAAATATCTGTTCAATTTACATGATCAGTTTCTGCATACGAACTCCATTCATGGGGCAGAATAACCCCATGGAACAGTATATGCTAGGGGCCATCCATCAAGAAAGCAGTTTTGCAGATAAAGACTTGGAGATCCTGGTAGACATGAGGTAGAACATGAGCCAGCAGTGTGCTGCAGGGAGGACCACTGGTACCCTGGTCATCAGGTTTAGGGAGGTGATTCTTCCCCCTTTCCTCAGCACTAGAGAGTGCAGAAAAGGGCCATCAAGATGATTAAGGGATGGACATCTTTCCCTTGAGGAAAGACTGAGAAACCTGGGACTGTCCAGCGTAGAGAAGACTCAGCAGGTATCTTATCCATGAATGTTAATGCCTGAAGGGATAGTGTAAAGAAGGCTCTTTCCAGTGCTGAACAGTGAGAGGGTAAGAGGTAGCAGGCACAAATTGATACATGGGACAATCTTCCTCAACATCAGAAAAAAAACTTTTTTACTGTAAGGGTGACTGAGCACTGACAGAGTTTGCCCAATGAGGTGTGGAGTCCCAATCCTCGGAGAAATTCAAATGCCGTCTGGACCTGGTCCTGGTCCAACCGGCTTTATGTGGCCCTACTTGAATAGGGATGTTGGATCTCTAAAGGTCCATTCCAATCTCAACCCTTCTATGATTCTGTGAACTGGATGTTTAGAAATTTTGTTTAGAACGCCAAACAGGTACTGGCTCCTTGAATGAACATAAATGCTTTTGAAAATTTTGCTTCTCCTGTCTGAGGGAGGATGAATGACTCCTGGAAGCATCTTCTTAAAGCATTATAAGTTATTTTGTTGCCTCATGTTACTGTCTCCAGTGTAGATCCAGCTACTGTCTGATATTTTTGTCCCAGAGCAAGAGCCAATAGTTTTGAATGAGACCTCTCAGTTCTCATCAGGTGGTAAGTAGCTAGCATGACATAAGGATGTTTACCTAACCCAATGAACAGAGAGCATCACATGTTGCCTGTCATAGGCGTCGCGACCTCGTTCAGAAAACGCGCAGCTACCGCCCGATAACCGCGCGGTCCATCAGCACCTGACACCAACGTGGTGGGTGGCAAAATGG
>JANHFX010002354.1:0-17572 GCA_027560015.1 Chloroceryle amazona
ATCATTTTTCAATAAAAAAATGTAGTCTATTGAATATTGCGCGTAAAATAGAGGTGCAGCTGCGCACCCCCCCATTATGGGGGTTGTGCACCCCCCTACCCTACTAGGCCTTCCTCATCTTCAGCTGCCTCATCCTTGGCTATGAACTCTATCATCCTGTTCGAGGACAGTGAGGTCTTGCCAGCTCTCCTCTGATAAGAAGAGTTAGTCCCTCAGATAAAGGAGCAGAAGCTTCCTTGGCAGCTCTGTACCCATCCTGTGAGTTCCCACAGCAGGCCCATGTGAATCACCCTACTGGCGGCCATCGATCAAAGTATTATCGAACCACCCTTACAACTTGTCAGAAGAAAGCGTGTCTTGTATGACTGCCCTTCAGAGGTTGCAGACACAGCACACAAGTACTTGAAAAGCCATGCTGTTCAAAACTTTACCACCCCACACTGGGCAGAAACAATTCTGCCACATTTTTGCCACTGTCCTTCAGAAAACTACCTCTTTGGAAACTGGGGGAGCTGATGTGACATTTAATTAACCTGTAGATTGATTTAGAAATGTGCAAATACAAAGCCAAGTTCACTTGAAACAGAACTGACCCTTATTATATGCCCAGCCTATGAACATCAGGGCATGTTGGGAAACTAAGTACACACAGAGAAAATTTACCTTTTATCCTTTAAAATGTGGTTTTATCATTCATGTAGAAATGTCAGATTTTAAATCTAGTCATTATGTTAGAGTTGCAATGTCACTACTTACTGGCTTACTATGGGCACAGGCCCTAAGGTGTCGCAGCCTCCTGCTTACGGTCAAAATGAAAAGTGCAGTTCACATGCCAGTGTGAAATTACAGATTTGATTTAGTGACAGTTTCGAATTCTGGTTAGAAATGCACATTATTTATAACCCAAGAAAAACTCACAGTGTGTTAAACAAAAAGGACACCAACACCATTTAAGGTACACAGTTTGACAGAATGCTACATCTCACTTTAAGACTTCAAGAATCAGATATTTAAAAGAAGTATGGTACAGTCACCAATCCAAAATAAATTTACTCAGTTCAAATTGATTTGTAACTCTGAATAGGCAAAGTTACTTTTGGTAAGCTTTTATACCAAATCATGTACTTTTTGTTCATGATACTCTTAAATTTATTCCAAATGAGGTAATAGGTTCTCCTATAGCTGCCTTAGGAATAATAAACTCTGTATGTATGCCATGATAACATTGCACTAACTGGGTCACATGCATGCACCGATCCAACACAGATCCATTACTGGGGGCTCTGGAACCAGAATCTTTAGTCACCCCTTTCAGCAGCACAGCTAGGATCCTCCATGCTACCCTTCATATCCTTTTCCACACTGATTGCTCAATACCTTTTTGGTCAGGTAAGACAACATTTATTACCTGTTACAACAGCAATGATGAGAAGCACAAAGCTAACTTCCAAATCTAGGTAGTTGCATTGACACTTTTTTTTTAAACATGATCTTCAGCCAGCCAAATAAAACTTCTCATAAGTTTAAAGAATTATCATGGTGGCACAGTGCTAGCTCATAAAGAGTAAAAGCAGGCATTGGGAAACATCTTACCGGTATCCAGAAAGCAGTTAAGTTACCAGTTTCACACAGAAGAGCCAGGATGCCACCTACAATGTATCCAGCATGAGTTTCTTCAGGGCTGGCCTGCAAAGCACCATCTAACTCCAAGCTCCCATAAGCACATTTGCCTTAGGAATGGACAGGCTGGCAAGTAGCCAAGGAACCCAATAAAGGGTTCCCCAAAGGGCAGCCAGGCTGAGAGCAGACATCACAGGAGCACCTGCCACCAAAGTTGCCAGAGGGTGGCTTTGCAGTCTCCTAAACCTGAGCTGCACGGTGTCCTGCCTGCTGCCCATGCTGGTGACTCAGGAATACAGCTTTGGATGGTCTCACCACTGAATGATAAAAATACACATACTTGTCACATCCAGCCACACTGCAGTCAACCCAGAGATGGAAGCACCTGTTGAGGAGCTACCAATACCAGAGGCAGGCCAGTACCTCCAGCATTCTCCTTTGACTAGGGTTGGTATGAAAGCTCCACAGTATTTCCTTCACAGAAGTTCTTGGCACTGCTCATTTGTCTGATGGAGAGGCCATCAGTACAAACAGCTCCTCTCCCCTGCCGCTTGTAACAGTCTCTTGTCCTACCAGGCTCCTCCATATTTGAAGTATGTATGTAGATACACACACACTCCTCATTTTTTTCCAGAGACCTAATTTGTGATTTACCTGACAGATAAATAAGGGCTTGCCGAGACCAACATTGGACAAAAGCAGTTAAATCTTAGTATCAATCTCAGACATACGCTAATATCCAATTGTCAAATATCCTGCAGAGAAAAAAAAAACAAAACCAAACCTTTTAATAGGCTGTAGTAGAATAATCTGTCTCCAGAAAAGAAAATATTTTTCTGATACTCAAACACCACATATGCTTCAAAGAGAAGAGATTTCACATTTCCACAGTCTTAAAATACTTCTGGTGTTACAATTCCACCTATGTTTTTTTTTTCCTAATGAAAAAGAAAGAGTGAAATTAATCTTTGGTTACCTCAAGAAGCGCATGATTTCTGTGAAATATCATGACAACTACCACCACAGGTAGATATTACAGAAAGAAGCCTTACTCATCATGATGCTTGGAATATTTCTGTGCTGTGATACCTTATGACTGGAAAGGGGTATATAGGCAGAATGGCATTTCTCTTTTCTCTTCTCTGACCAGCAGCTTAATACACACCTTCCTGAAAGGTGCCTACAGCACAAAGTACTTGTAAGAGCTAGGATTAGCAATCAGGAGTTTCACTTACATTGAAGGTAGATGCAGTTTAGGGGTTTTGTTTGGTTGGTTTTGCCAAAAATGCATACAGCTCAAGTAAAGTTACGACACTTTAGAATTAGGAAAAAGAAGCTAAAAGGATTCAGACTAAATAGGACAGATAAATACAGCAGTGTTTATCAGCAGTCCAAAAGCTTCTTTAAAACTATTAATGCAGTGCTTTTTTTAAGAGATAAGTTTTACTTATCTCTCTTCTATCTGCTCTGTTTGCACTTTCAGACTGAACTTAATTTCTACTTTCCTGCATTGATTCTATTTTTCCATTTATAAATGCTAGCCTAATCCAAATCTACTTTGGAAATTTTTTTTTTCCTTTAAGTTCCTAGATGTGTAAGCATTTCTGTAACACAGATGCTCTAGTTTGCTAAGTGTCAGAAAAAGCTTCTTTTCAGACTACACTCTAGGAATGTCTTGTAAGTTGAAAGAGAAGCAAGAGTACAGACAGATGACTTCAGCTGTTTCCAAACAACTTTTACTGAAGTCTTCCAAGAGAAGGCTAGGGCCCTTCTACCTCGCTAATTCCGGCATGGGTTTGCTTGTATGTGGACTAGCGCCTTTATTCACATCATCATCAAATAGAGCCCAGCACACTAGTAAGTAGTTGCAACAGGGTAGTGAGAGAAGGTATCTTCTCAAGTTGTCACTTAAAGCAGGGTGGAGGGCACACACAAACAGGACACACCCACAGCACTGTAAGGGCAAATGTCCCATCTTGAACATCAAGGCAATTTCCCTCCAAAGCTCTACTCCATTGCGGTGGTGGTGGGAGGAAGAAAAGCCAGGTATCCCTGTATGCACTACTACACCAGAGGCTAAACACAAAAGGAAACTGGAAGGACAGCTCTGATACTGAGTCAAGTTCATGTCTGAAAGGATCAGTCTGGTAGGTGAAGGTCACACTACAGGAAAACCTAACATGAATTTGACTTCCTGAGCAGGCACAGATAAATTATATTACATTAATTCAGTCAGACCAAATACATCATGCATAACCCAAGTCGCAGAAGAGCTCACAGAATGGTGGCTTGACACTGAATTGGAATGTGATGAGACACTAAGGAAGGGAGTATTTACTTACTGTGAAATCAGAAGAGAAAACTCTTAAGTTCACAGAAGGCCACACATACATTTGATACTTGGGAGAATATTTTAGCTGCTCTGTTAGACAAAATGATCCTACAGAAATATTAAAACCTAAAAAAAATTTGGAAGAGCAAAAAATAAACAGGTACAGTGGAAACAAATAACCATACAATGTAAGACTTTACTAATAAAATGCCATTTTAATAACTTTTTTTTACAAGGAATCCAGTTATACACTATAGAAAAATAAACACCAGAGAGACTTTGCAACTTAGAAATCTAACAGGGATGCAGACACAGTTAGCTGTTAGAAGTAGTAATTTCACATGAGTGTAATTTCACAATTACACATGAGAATGTAAAACATTGTTCTTAGTGAAAAGTAATTTCCCCTGGAAGTACTAAAATATAATAAAAAGAGTCATGTAAAAATCTGATGCAAAAGCACTGCCCTTTTTTCAGTTGCACAAGAGATCATAAGTGCCTCTCTTCAGTACAGTCCACCTCCGAAGGATGCAGTAACTCAGCAGGCGTTGCAGTACACATTTCAGAAGTATTCTCATCACTTTTTCATTTTTCTCTGGTGAGGTGGGCCTGGAACTTGTCCTAAATTGAAATAAATTAATATTACAAAACTGTTTGTGTTATGAAGCAAGACCATACAGTTAGCTGCATGCAATTTCCTCTATGTGATTCATATGTGCTACACTGAAAGAATTACTGTTTTCATGAGCCTCCTAGGAACAATACAAAACAATATGAAAGCCCAAGTCTGACAAAGTGCAAGTTCCATCACAGGCCCGCTTTACACACAGCAACAGGGCTGCTTAGTTCAACTCAGCCTTCCTTTGATGATTCAATACACGCGTTCCGTTGCTGGACAAGGTCTTGTCACCGAGTAGATATTTTAAAGCTTATCAGAAACTGGGAAATCATTTTGTTCACAGCACTAGTCTAAAGGTTACAACATCATTCTGTAATTCCTGACATAATTCTGTTACCATGAAAATTACAAAAATTATATATACTGTCCACCAAATTGCTAATAATGATGTCCCAGTTGTAGGATACTTATTCCATACTTAGCATGCTTTCTTTCTATAAATGCTGTCAGGTTTCAAATCTAAAATTTGGTTTATCTATCTATATCTGCCATAAACAATTGCAGTATTTGGGGTAAAAAAAAAGTCACAAAGTCATGGTATTACAGTTCTGAGGTAAAATCCTGGTGAGAACAACGTCAAAGTTCCCATACAGAAGCATACCTGTAGCTGCTGACTTCAGTGGTATAGCAAGACTAGGATTTGTAAGCAAAACTAGCCTTTTTTATTATTATTAAGTAGGTCAACTCAAGAAAAAACAGGCAACGTTTTGGACTTCCCCAGAGCTGTTGTCCAGCCATATCAGGCTCCTGTGAATGTTGACAAAGCCAAGATTCCTCTCTTTCTAAACAGGTAATTTTAAAGTTTAATTTTTCAAAGTTAACAATAAAAGTGGTCTAGGAATGCAATGTGATTACATAAAAAAATTTGCAGAAGTTAACTTAAGAATCATTATTTTTCCAAAAGCAGTAAATTCATATATAAATTTTATATGTTTTATAAATTGTGGGGAAATTGAATGAGAACCATACAGCACCTCTACAGTGTGGATTAAACGTTCAGACCTGGTACTGCTGAGGAGCCAGCACATTAGATACGATTTGAATGGGCATCTGCAATGACTGCAGGGCCAAGTCACTATTTAATGCTGTGATCAGTGATTGAATTCCCACCCCTCCCCCTGTAGTATCACTGCAGAGATGATCTGCTGACAATAAAGACTGGAGAAGTGGCCAGCAGCAAGAGTACTGGTGACTGGCAAAGATTTTCTGGGTATAGTCAAATTATTTTTCTCATCTTGGCACAAACAATATAAAGGCACATATCTTTGGCCAGAGGCTGAAGGAGCCAAGTCTGCCTGCGAAACAGCAGCTGACAATGGTTATGCTTAGTGAAAGAAATATTTAAGATGTGTATGTGCAATGTGTGAAGGAATCCACATGGCCCTCACAAGCTATTCTATCTACCTGGTCACCTTTCCAGATTTTGGCTGAAATTATAGGGAGACAAGGGTGGTGATTAGGGGAAAGGAGGAATGCAGCTTGTCTAAAGATTGAGTACCACAGATTGAGTACCACAGTGACTCAAAAGTAGCAAGGCAAAGTACACTGCTTGTGGGGATAAGCAGACAGAAGTAACGTGGGGAAGGAACCAGCAATAGTACAAAACTTCCATGCCATTATCTGACCTGATGGGCCCATATTAGCTCAGACCAGGGAACTTAGCAACATAAACCAGGATGGGTGAAACAAGCTTTGGGGAAGATGCTTTAAAGACCTGGGCACTCCTCAGGCGCCTCCACAAAGAAGACAGTGCTGGAGTTTTGTGCTTCGCCCTGGGATGAAACTCTATGTTATAACCCATGCAGACCATGGTCATCATGATTCCACCCATATCAGTGATTTGAGCTAACACAGGTACCCTCCCCCAGTCACCTGCTAGATCAGTGTGCAGAAGCATGACTTCCCCCGGCACAGCCATGGCATGAGCTGCGTGAACAGGCTCCGTGTGCATGTGGATGGATTTTGTAAATACTGTGTTAATGTTTATGTTGCTGTCATGCAGTGGGGAAGGAAGGGAGCACGAGGCTGCCCCTGCAACCCGATGGTTACATGTATAAACGGAGAAGAAATTATCTTTGTATTTAGTCCAGCTCTGGGTGTTTACACAATCCAGAGATACAAATACACTGGAGAAAGCTTGGATGCGAGTCTCAAAAATAACAAAACATTAGAAAACGCATCTAATCATATCTTGCTAGAAGATGATTTGAGGATGACATGATGATTTGGTGAGATCAGCTGCTTCGAGACCAGCCTAGCCAGAAGTGAAGCAGCAAGTCTTGGTGTTCAGGGGTTTTCCTGAGGTTTTTCTTTCCACAGGGAAATTCCAGGGAAGTGCAGAGACCCACCACAAGCTGGCAGCTCTCATGGGAGAGGCTGACGAGGTGGGGGCACTTGCCACAGAGCCACAGCTGCAGCTCCATCTCAGGGGTCTGCACCATCTGCCCCAGAGATGGCCAATACCTACACCCAGACAGAGCTGCTGAAGGTAGAGGCTGAGGTGCAGACCTCAGCCTGTGGGAATTGCGTAGACCTTCCTCCTGGGGTAGGGATGGGTAGCAAATCTGTCTGCAAAAGGCATTCCCAGGTAGAAGAAGTCCTAAAACAGGTGGATGAGCTGCAGGAGTCAAAAAAAGCATCAGAGGCAGAAAAGGAGACAGACAGCTAGATCCAAGGGGAGGCTGCAGTGGATGCACAGCCTCTGGCCAAACAGCCAAATACTCTTCCACCAGTACACCCACAAAAGGGGGAAGCCGACAATGCTGGGGAATGGCAGCTTGTACAGCTAAGAACCAGAAGGAGGAAGAAACCTCCCTCAAAGCCTGACATACCCTTGCAGAATTGCTTCATAGCTCTGCAGACAGAAGAGGGGAAAAAAGGTTGAAACTGATAACACCTCAGAGCTGAGGAAGACAGATAGATCAGCTCCCATTTTAACAAGTGCCACCAAGAAAGAGTGATATGTGATAGTAGTGGGTCACTCTCTTCCAAGGGGTCCAGAGTTGCCCATTTGCCAACCTGACCTGTTACCTAGGTCTGCTGCTTGTATCAAGCATGGGGGATGTCAGAGAGACTTCCAAACCTGGTATGCCCCACCAACTACTATCCTGCTGTTTCACGTGGGCATCAGTAATACAGCCAGAAGAAACCCCCAAGAGTACCAAGAAGGACTACAGAGCACTGGGAGCAGCAGCGAAGACCTCAGGTAGTCTTTTCATCGATCCACCTGGTCACAGGCAAGGGCCTTAAAAGGGCTAAACAAACTGCAAAAATTAAAAGATGGGTACAGGAGTTGTGTTGCAGCCAGGGCTTCAGCTACTTGGACCACAGGACTCACTCTGAGAAACCCAGTCTCCTGGGGGTTGATGGGGTCCATCTGTCAGAGAAGGGGGAGAACATCTTTGGCCACAAGCTTCCCAATTTAATAAGAAGGGCTTTAAACTAGAGTTGCTGGGGGAGGCGATCCTCAGTTAATCCCACTTTGAAGACAGTGCTAGAAATAGATGCCCTGGCCCCAAAGAAAGATCACAGACCAGTGAGAGTGCATGTGAGGTGCAAAAGAACAGATTCCAGCCAGTAAGTCAGTTTCAAAGAGGGCATCACTTAAATGCCTCTATGCAAATGCACAGAGCATGGGGAACAAACAAGAGGAGCTACAAGATGAGTGCACATCAACAGGGCTTTGATGTCACTGGCATCACTGAAATGTGGTGGGATAGCTCCTATGACTGGAGGGCAGGAACAAAACAACCTCTTTGGGAAAGATGTGGGGAGAAGAGGAGGTGTTGTTACCCTCTATGTCAGTAAACAGATGGAGTCCACTGAGCTTGGCCTGGGTACAACAGAGAGCTTATGGGTCAGGGTTAAAGGAAAGGCCAGGGAAGGTGATATCACAGTGGGGATCTGCTACAGGCCACCTGACCAGGAAGAACAAGCAGATGAGGCCCTTGCAGCTTCATGTTCACAAGCCTGGTCCTCACGGGGGATTTCAACCACCCTGATATCTGCTGGAAGGATGACACAGCAGGGCACCAGCAATCCAGGAGGTTCTAGGAATGCATCAATGACAACTTCCTTCTACATGGGGTAGTGGAATGAATAAGAAGAGGTGCTGTGCTGAACCTTGTTACCAGCCGCCAGGAGCTGGTGGGTAATGTGAAGCTTGAGGACAGCCTTGGCTGCAATGACCACAAAATGGTGGAATTCAAGATCCTTAGGGCAACAAGGAAGGTGCGCAGCAAGCTCGCTACCCTGGACTTCAAGAGAGCAGACGACCTTTTCAGGGATCTGCTTGGCAAACTACCATGGGATGAAGTCCTGAAGGAGAAAGAGGCCCAGGAAAGCTAGTTAGTATTCACGGACCACCTCCTCCAAGCCCAAGAGCACTACGTCCCCAAACAGAGTAAGGCAGGCGACAATGCCAGGAGGCCTGCATAGATGATCAAGGAGGTCCTGGACAAACTTAGATTCAAAAAGAGGGTCTACAAGAGTGGAAGCAAAGACAGATAGACTGGGAGGATTACAGAGAAGTTGTCCAAGCAGACAGGGATCAGGTTAGGAAAGATAAAACTCAAGTGTCCTGGTTTGATTAAGAGCAGAACTAATTCTGTTCAGTATTTTTACCATTCAGCCCAATTCTTCTAACTACCTGCACTTTCTGAAGTGTAGATCATGTTTTCACAGGCAGTGTCTGCTTCTAGCACTGATAACACCCAATGTTGATGGATGAACCACTCAGTGGATAAGGAATTTGCTGGATGGTTGCACTGAAGAGTTGCAATCAACATCTCAATGTGGCAACCAGTAACAAGTGGTGTTCCTTAGGGATCGGTGCTGTTTAACATCTTTGTTGGCGACATGGACAGTGGGATCGAGTGCACCTTCAGCATGTTTGTGGAAGACACCAAGTTCTGTTGTGGTCAACACACTGGATGGAAGGGATGCCATCCAAAAGGACCCTGACAGGCTAAAGAGGTGGGCCCATGAAGTTCAACAAGGCCAAATGCAAGGTCCTGCACTTGGGGTAGGGCAATCCCAAGCACAAGTACAGGCTTGTTAGAATATGGATTGAGATTAGTCCTGAGAAGAAAGACTTGGTGGTGCTGGTTGATGAGAAGCTCAGCATGAGCCAGCAATGTGCAAGTGCAGCCCAGAAAGCCAACCATATCCTGGGCTGCATCAAAAGAAGCATGGTGAACAGGTCAAAGGATGCGATTCTGCCCCTCTACTCTGCGCTTGTGAGAACCTACCTGATGTATTGTGTCCAGCTCTGGAGCCCCCAACACATGAAGGACATGGATCTACTGAAGCATGTCTAGAGGATGGCTATGAAGACGATCGGGGCTGTGGCACCTCTCCTACAAGGACAGGATGAAGGAATTGGGGTTGTTCAGCCTGGTGAAGAGAAGGTTCTGGGGACACCTTATTGCAGCCTTCCAGTATCTGAAGGGGGCCTACAAGAAAGCTGTGGAGGGACATTTTGCAAAGACCTGTAGTGACAGGACAAGGGAAAATTGTTTTAAACTGTGAGTAGATTCAGATTGGAAATAAGGAAATTCTTCACTCTGAGGGTGGTGAGACACTGGAACAGGTTGCCCAGGGAAGTTGTGGATGCTCCATCGCTGGATGTGTTCAAATCCAGGTTGGATGGGATCTTGAGCAACCTGGTCTAGTGGGAGGTGTCCCTGCCATGGCAGGGGGCTTATAACAAGATGATCTTTAAGGTCCCTTCCAACCCAAACCATTCTATGATTCTGTGACAGTTTGTAAGTTATTTGTTGGGACAAGAAATTTCTGTACTATAATTTAAGATGTAACAAGATTAACTAGATTAAACTAAGTAAATTTAGTCTAGAAATTTGCTGAAAGTTTTCTAAATAGTAAAGATAAGTGCCACTACAATCCATTCTGTGCTCTTCAATCAATCTTAGAACTAGATGACTCATTTTATCAGCCTTCACTTTTTTTTTTTTTTTAATCTGCTATGGAATATAAGGAAACAATAGTTTGTGCTGCAGAAAAATCCCTGTTCAACTATTACAATGGTTTTCTTTGTAAAGCAAATTATCTCTACCCACAACTTCATTTAAACTGCAACACTTATTTACATTTGGTAATAGCAGAGGTGGGAGGTAAATCACATGAAATTATTCAGCCTTATTTTTGAAGAATTTAACTAAGAACATGTTTTGAAAAATGCCACTCTTGGACTAATTTTAGATATGATTCGCAAAAAGGTTTAATTTCAGATACTTAATTTTTAGTCGTCGTCGTCCCCCCCCAATAATTATAATTATTCATTATGATCTTTATGTAGGAAGAACCTTGGAAAAAGCAGCCCATAGTGCTGGCAGCTGTGAGAGTAACATGTTTGTTCTTACCTGGCTGTGCACCCTCTAATCTTTGCTGGATAACCTCTAAGCGATGGATGTATTCTGTTAGCGATCGTTCAGGATCCTGAGCAGGTGCAAGTGACTTTTCTAAAGCTGAACTTGTGGATGGATGCAATCTTAAAATGAAAACAAGTAATTTTCTTCTTCTCATGCTACACTTTCAAATAAATATTATAAAGCTACATTCATGTAGGCAGTAATTCAGTGCAAAGCCAACTAGAGTAACAGTAAAATCCACCACCACCAAAAAATCATATATAAAAAAATAAATGGCCAGGTAGCTTTGTTTACAGGGGAGTCCAAAGAGAGGATGCTTTGATAAAAGCTGGAGTATCTATGAATTTCTTTGTACTGATAGGCAACATAAAGTCCCTCAGGCAGGAAAGCTGCAGTCAGAGGGAAGTCCAAATGACCATGGAAGAAAAGACTCAGTTCTGAGGAGGACTGTAGAGAAGCATGCTGCATCCAGGCATGTACTCTCCCTGTTCAGCAGATGAAAAGCTATATTGAAGGACAAGGTTGAAAAAGGATCCTTTAGATAGTACAGTGTGTTTTCTTCCTGGATATTAAATGTTGCCTGTCATAGTTTCAAATATTAGCAGAAATACACACTGGAGGGGACACTATGTGCAAACATACTGCTGTTAGGGAGTTAGGATTTATTTCTTCCCCCTGCACCTTTC
The DNA here is from genome assembly GCA_027560015.1 of Chloroceryle amazona. NCBI lineage: Eukaryota > Metazoa > Chordata > Aves > Coraciiformes > Cerylidae > Chloroceryle > Chloroceryle amazona. The sequence goes on from JANHFX010002354.1 coordinate 11,707, forward strand.
CTTTAGCAGAAGGTGGTTCCTATTCATGCCTTCCTTCTATGTAGCGTTGCCAGGAAACAAAAGCAGAAACAGTCATCTTTTAACCTATCTCAGATCCAGGTTAGACTTGAGCTATCACTAACCCAGTCACACTAAGTAACCAGTCAGGGCCTATTATTATTGTTCCATGCAATAAAGATTACTTTTCTTGATAGGTTGGTAAGCTGCCAGCTACTGTTTCTGGCTGTCAGACCCACATACATGCCATGACAGATGAACACGGTAGGGTAGAATTAAGGCTTTTGGGAAATTCTCACAGGTCTCTAACTCTCCAAAATGCTTTGCTAAATTCTATGCTAAACAGAACACTAAACATCCATCATTTGTGACAAGCACTGTCCTGTCCTCCAAATCAGTCAGCAATGTTAAAAAGATCAAAAATAATCTAGAGCATTTGCCGTCTTTGTGCTACATCACTACAGCTACTTCCTTGCTAGTCTTTTTCTTTTCATGAAGAATATTCTTCCTTGCTAAATTAGAAGCTTCAACCAGCAGGCAAGTTACAACACAGCAACACATCCCAAGCTGATGGGATAAAGAACAGCTGCTTTCCACATCAACTCCTGCAGATCCTGGCTTTAAGGAGGAAGCCACATAAGAGAAGCAGCTTGGGAGAAGAGATGCTACACCCAGTAATGGACTATGCAATGCCCAAAGTTACTTTGGGTCCCAGGAGAGCCTGGGAGTGGGAACGTCAGTAATGACAGAAGGCCACCTTCCTCCATCTCAAGCACAGAGTTTGAAACTTAGGCTTTTTCTTAGCAGCACTGTGCAGTATGTCTGTCACCTGTGACATCCAAGCTAGCAACAAGGTTTTGAGCTTGTATTTCTATGAAGAACTGGCCAGAATTCATGAAAAACCGCAACAGCACACATCCTGAACTTCTTCACCTCTCATTCTGTGTGCATGCACAGCATCTGAAGGCAGTTAGTACAAATGCAACGCTGTCATATGGTAGGGGAGCTGCTTCCACAGGATGCTCAGAAATTTATCTCCAACTTGGATGCCAAAGGCAACAAGAATTAACCCTCAAAGAAGGCTAACAGACATAGCCATTGTAAATCCCATAGGCTGCCCAGATTAAACTGGGTAACACCACTAGGAATGCTCTCAGTCCAAGAATATCAGGCATGCTTAAAGCAAAAGAGAAGTTTTTATCTCCTGTAGCATACTGAATTAAAGAAAACATTTACCAAATCTAAGAAAACAAATACTTATCCTTGTTCAAGTACCTCCTCCCATAAGTGGTGACGTTTTTATGAAGGACTGGCCATTGGGGTGATGAACATAGGCAGAAACTGAAGACCGACTGACCTGTTCTGTAAGCAGTAAGAAGATCTGGGGGAGTGGCTCACAACTCGCGCAGAGCTGTGGCACAGCCCAGTGTCCCGGGTCAGGGGAGAACTGATGTGAACAGTTGGGGGCTGCTGCTCTTTCAGAATTTCTCTTCTAGCACCCGAGGCTGTGTTAAATACAAAACAGTTTTAAAACATGCACTGGGAACCATTCAAAACAAGCTATCATAAACATAGCCAATAAACCCCACAAGAATTACAGCAGGTGTACAATTGGTTTTGGTTTTAAATGCATCTAAAATACACTTCCTACAGCTAGCTGCTTTTTTGGTTTGGTGTTTTTTTGTTTGTTTTAACTAGATTTAACATAAGTTTGAGATTTTAGTGTTGAAGAACTTCCTGCAAATGGAGACCTTGAACAGTTTTCTTTCTCCAGACTTGTTTTTTCAGTGGCTGTTCCTATATCCACACAGGGGATGCGCTGGTACAAGGAAAATATTTTTTCAACAAATTTTAATACTTGTTGTTTGCTCGAACTATATGTTACTGTTGACTTACACTCTCCAACTTTAGAGACAGCAGACAAAGAAAGAGATTTTTTTTTTGTTTGATTTGGTGCAGGTTTGGGAGAGGAAAGTTCGTGTTGGTTTGTTTTTATTAAAAAAGAAAAATCCCTTCTGATAAGTCCTTTAAGTCACACAGAGAAAGCAAATATTTTTTTAATGAGGCTGCCCAGATGCTATTTAGTAATGAGGTAGAAAGTTCAGCATCCATTTCAGGATTCAAGTTTCATAGGAGTCACACCACAGTGGTTTTATGCAGGCAGTTGGGTTGTGGGGTTTATTGTTTGCCCCTTTTTTTTGTGTGTGTGTTTTTGGTTTGGTGTTTTGTTTCAGTTTTGTTTCTTTGTTTTTAGGTATTTCAACCAACTTAGAACAGCAAAAATTACATAGCATCAGGTAATGAAACATTTCATCTGATTTATTTTATTTGTGAGTTGAAAAGCCACAAGGAATGAAATATTGCATAAATGGAACAGTTCCATAATATTGGGTACTGCACTAAGATGTTTGCTTGAATTCTTACAAACACATCCATAAGTAACTCAAAGGAACACAGCCCTTGCAGAGCTGCATCAGATCATCTACCCATCTGCTCCAGTTTAAGTGCTCTGATAGCACTTAAACTCCAGAGAAGATAGTTATGGCTTATCTGCCATCAGATTAAGCCTCCTCTCAACCTCTGGCACCACTTAAAACCCCTTTTTCACCTCTAGTAACCTAGCAAGTTCACCATCTCTAAGACTTGTTTGCATGTACCCATTTTAATACTATTACAGCAGGATTTGCCCATGCCTTATTAACAATTTGAAGAACTAATTTCCATTACAGGTAGCTCAAACTGTACTGAACACAATTCTCTTAGGAGTTTTATGAACACAGGACTCAGTTTTGCCATTTGAGCTGTTGTAATGAAGGGAGAAGAGGATGAGCTCACCATTGTTGAAAATTATGAATCCTGAAAGTTTTCCATTGTAATTTCTTACAATTTCCTTGTAAATTCACCACCACAGTGTTCAGGAAATGGCTAAACACATTACTGTTAACAGATAAGCAGATTTTGCCACTCCTGAGGGTATTTTTCTGGTTTTGTTTTAAATGAAACACATCATCAAAGAGAATATTTAAGATTAAAACAACATATGTGTCCAAAATGCCTACCTGTATGACCTCCTATATTGTGAGAAATGGTTTCAGCCTGTGCACTCTTCCTGCTAATTTTGTTCCACTTTTTCACCAAAAACTTTAACCTTAGTAAAAAACAAAAATTTGTACAATCATTAAAAATAAGCAAAAATACACTGGATTTAAGTATTAAACTTTGTTGGAATTAAACTTATTAAGTAACAAAGTAACAATCATTGCAGAAACAGAGAAAGAGTTCTTCAACTTCAGTCTTTCAAATGGAAGCTTATCCCATTTTACTCTGCAATGATCCTCTAACTGTTGGAAAGGTTTGCTCGATTTGGCACTGCTTCTCCACTCTCCCTAGTCTCCAGAGAGTTCTGGGGCAGCTTTACCTGCCTCAGAGGAGGAGTCTGGAGATCAGTGTTCCTATGTCCTTCGATATTACTACCATTATAGCATCAATATCCCGTGCCATCTCCTGCAAGTCTTAAACTTGCTAGGAATCATTTTTACTAGACAAGGAAATTACTCAGAAGTAACCACCTACTACATTTAAAACTATATTTTTCATTAAACAGATTCAAAAGACATTATGAGATGTCTTATTGTCCTAAGTACAACTAATAAAATTCATCTGATAGTGACAGAGTATGACAGAATCATAGAAATCAATAAAGCACAGGCTACTGTATCCAAGGGGGAAAACCATTATGGATGAGATGATCACACTCTGATGCAAGACTTATCTGACAGACTACCCAAATAGGTAAGGGCATCAGTTTGTAATGATTGTGCGCTGACTCTCAAATACACTGCGGGTGGATTTCTCTCAAGACAGAAGCAGCTCTTTATAATACTTAGTTTATTATGCTGACTCTGAAACAGGTGTTTGGCCAAAGTTATAGCTGACAAGTCATGCCTGAAATAGTTTTGGAGATAGTTTTTGCTTAATATTAATGTAAGAGAAACCACAGGAATGATCAATTTTTAAAATTTCCAAGAAAATGCCATGTATGAGAAACAGCAAGTGCTTTGTATTTACCTTGATACGGCAATGATTGCTCTGACAGTGCATCTGAACTTGGTAAAAGGGCGGGAGTGGGATCCAGAAAGCTGCAGCTCTGCAGGTGAGGGGTAGATTCCCATACGTGCTATTAGCGAGAGGGTTGCTTGTTCACAGTCCTGAAATCCACCAAGCAGCAGCAACAGGTATTTCTTCTGATAAACTAGAGCCTTTCTAAAGCTCTCTGCTCTAAGGTACTTCCTATATAATCTCTGCAACTGGAGAAAGAAAAAAAGAAAAAATCCAATGTGTTAAGATTTAGCTACAGAACGCTCAGAAACATTGGTCACTTTTTCCAGCACTATCTTCCAGAACTGGCTGTGCATGGGTATCTAAAACCTGTTTTGCTTTACCAAATTGTAGAAAGATATTTAATAATTATGACATATGCATACATTTATCTCTACAATAAAATTTTGAGCAAGTATTTGTATAACAGACTCTGTGACTTGACCGGTTTTGGTGCAAAGCAGCAGTAATGCACTCCAGCAGTTTGGAAACCGTATGCGGAGGCTTGTACTAAGTCTACTGAATTTCTTGTATCTAGAAAGTCTTGACTAGACCAGAAAATTTTGGCATGATTAGTAGTTGGGTGTGCAAAAAAACTGCTACAAACAAGCTGTCTTCATGTCAAACATCCATACTGTGGCCACAGGGACAGCTGGAACATAGCTAAAAAGCACCCAAATTTGGAGTGTCAGACTGCCTTAAATCTTTGCAAGCAGCTCCATGGAGAAGGACCCTGGAGTCCTGGTGGACAATAAGTTATCTATGGGACAGCAATGTGCCCTCATGGCAACAAGGCCAAGAGGCTGGGCTGTGTTAAGTGAAGTGTGGCCAGCAGGTCGAGGGAGATTCTCCTCCCCCTCTACTCTACTCTAGTGAGACCACATCTGGAGTACTATGTCTGGTTCTGGGTTCACCAGTTCAAGATAGACAAGGAACTACTAGATAAGAGTCCAGCAAAGGCTACAAAGATGCTGAGGGGACTGCAGAGTCTCTGTGCCAAGAAAAGGCAGAGAGGCCTAGGTAGGGCTGTTTAGCCTGGGGAAGAGAAGACAAAGGGGATCTGATCAATACTTACCAATAGCTAAAGGGCGAAGGGCAAAAGAACGGGGACAGATTCTTTTCAGAGGTGCCCAGCAACAAGCCAAATGTAATACCCAAAACTCTAAGTCATTTTCATTGTTAAAGAGTTAAACTAAGATCTGCTTTAAACAAATATTAACTAGAAAGTGTGCCCATCTGATTTGATTACAATCAAATGTGTCCAAGGAATAAAAAGTATCTAAGATTAGGAGGGAGAGAAAAAAAAAAAGTATGTTTGATATTTTCATGTTTAGACAAGAAATCCTAGAATGGCTTAGGCTGGAAGGGACCTTAGAGATCATCTAATCCAACCTCCACGCCATGGGCAGGGACAGATCTCAATTACACTAGGTGTCATTCAACCTGGCCTTGAGCACCTCCAGGGAGGGGGCATCCACAATCTCTCTGGGCCATCTATTCCAGAGTCTCTAAGCACCCTAATACTGAAGAAATTTTTCCTAAGATCCAATCTAAACCTATTTTCCCTCAGTTTAAAACCATTGCCCCTAATCCTATCACTGGACACTCTTGTGAAAAGTCCCTCTCCAGCCTTCATGTAGGAACCCTTCAGATATTGGAAGGCAGTTATAAGACACCCCCCCCCCCCCCCCCCCCCCCCCCCCCCCCCCCCCCCCCCCCCCGCCCCACCCCCCCCTCCCCCCCCCCTCCCCACCCCCTCTCCCGTCCACCC
>JANHFX010002354.1:17672-29730 GCA_027560015.1 Chloroceryle amazona
CAGGCTGAACAATCCCAGTTCCCTCAGCCTATCCTTGTAGCAGAGGTGCTCCAGCCCCTGGATCATCTTTGTGGCCTTCCTCTGGACTTATTCCAACAGATCTTTGTCCCTCTTATGGTGGGGACACCAGAACTGGACAGAGTATTCGAAGTGGGGTCTCACGAAAGCAGAGTATAAAGGGTGAATCACCTCTCTTGATCTGGTGGCCACACTCCTCTTGATGCACCCTAGGATATGGGTGGCCTTCTGAGCCACATGAGCGCACTGCTGTCTCATGTTGAGCTTCTCACCAATCAACACCCCCAAGTCCTTCTCTTCAGAGCTACTCTCAACCCACTCTGTACCCAGTATCTGAGTCTCCCTCTCGTTGAAGAATAGAAAGGGATTCTAAAGGGTTAGATTACTTTGAGTGCAAGTTCCTGCCTAACACCAAGAAAGTTAGAGGTTCTTTTCTGATGAGGTACATATGGGGAAATTTCCTAATTTAATATGCATCTTATAAAACTGTTCATTTATAAAATCACATTTTAAAGTAGCGACTCAAAAAGATTACAGCAATAGGTGAAAGTTAAATGCCATAATCTGACAGACACTTATATCCCCAGAAATCTGAGCTGTACACTTCCCAGCTCCTCTGTAACACAATTTTTATCATATTTATTAAAAAGAGAAATAGAATTGCTAAATTATCTGTTCTACATGTGACATGAATCCCTTAGGCAATGCCTGGGAATAATACTACTAAGGACTGAACTTTACAGAGGTTTTTATGATCTTAAGCTGGTAGCAGTTCTCACACAGCATATGCGTACAACAGGCAAAACAATGAAAGCAAACCAAGTGCCAAAAGGTTAAATGACAAGCTAATAGCTCACTCTGTTTGCTCACCAAGCTCCAGACAGACCATTTGCTGGCCATCCAATCATTTTACCTTAGGACTGGCTGTTTCTACCACTCGTTTGTTTTCAATTTCAATAGTAGCTTTTGCCAGTTCAGATTCAGCCTGTTTCAGTGCACCGTACAAAATGTTTCTTTCTCGCTGCCAAGCATCTCTTTCCAATTCTTGAACAGAGCTGGCATCATTCGTAGATGTAATCTAAAAAAGAAACCCAGAGGAATGAGCTATGATGGCTTCTCTACATTACTTACACAACCAAACACCTCAAACTGAGCAATAGCCTAACTGTAGGGACAAACTAAACCATAAAATTAACAAACTTGAAAACCAGCAATGGCATTCAGGTGTTAAAACAGTAGGGCAGGAAAATGAAACACAGCCCTAAATCCCCAAAACTTGTCTGCAATGTGGTTGAAGATCACTTTATTTATGATGAACCAAAGACATAAATGATAGGGTAAAGTTATCTGCTCAATAAGATGGAATAGATTCATAGCTATGTTTTTATGATGTACTTTGTATCAATATATCCGAGCTCAGTCCTTGATAATTCCTAGGCTTGTATAAAAAGTTTACAATACTGCAAACATCAGTGAAAACACCTCTCCTGAGATGAGAAAGCACTGTTGCGCTTTTTGAAAATTACTTGGCAATTTGCTGAAAACCAACTGTCTCTGGATGCATACAGAAGCAGCAGCAACACATCCCAGGGTTTGAGATCCTTGAACACATTACATATCTGTAATGTAAAAATGCTATCAGAAGCAGTCTCTGTAATACAACAACAAAAAAAGCAAGAATCTGATGCTAAAATATGTTAATATAATGACAGTGTAAGTAGAAAGTACATCTTTTTTCCATCCCCGAGGTAAACCACAGTTTTCCTCAGAATGTTTTACCAAAAAAAGAGGGAGGAAAAGGGGGCTGGGAAGGAAATCAATCAGTCAACTTACATGTGCCCTGCAACCCAAAAAATACAGAACTTACTGATAATCAACAAATATATGCTTTTTTCTTTACCTGAGATGCAGAAGAGGACAATAAATCTGATTTTAGTTCCTTTAATGCCCACAGTAAAGAGGCTACAGCTTCATCATTTGATGCAGACCGATCATTAACTGTTCTGTTAAAAACAGAAATACATCTTCGGTATCAGGATGGTTTGTAGTAATATTAACATCTCCTCACTGGATGACCTTTAAGGTCTGAGGCTGTACTTAGGTACTATTCATCACACAAAACCATGAATACATACAGAAATTAGTGAGACTTCTTAATTTTTAAGAGTAGAATTTCTAAATAGTGCCACATAGGATTTTTCAGAAGTCTGTATTTCATAACAGTCTGAAATTGTAGTATGTGTATTCAGGCTGCAGCAAAACATCTCTAGGATTTTACTCTGGGCTGAAGAAATTACTGTTACTTGACCACTCATTCCTGACCCTAGCTTTTCCCTGCCAAGCTCAACAGAGTTTCCTATTCTAAACATCCAAATGTGTTTATTAACTTACTTTTTGGATTGATATCTAATCAGACCACTGCAGTGGTCAAACAACGACCAAATGACTCTTTCCAGTAGGGTTAGGTTTTTTTTGGAGTTAGCCTCTTTAAGTAGTGTGACTTCACAGATCTAGTTCAAACACAGGCACACCAATTTCTAATGGGAAGAGCTGCACTGGGATGACAATAACCAGTCTGCTGCCACCATGAAACCCCGGGTTTACATAAGGTTGAGTCTTGTAAGCAGATATACGACTTGCTCCCTTTAGCAGAGAGCTCTCAGCCCTGACCTACACAAGTTCAGAAGCAGGACAGAAAACTACTATTTTATGTCCAATCACTCACTTGTCTACAGTTTTATATAGGAACTCATTCATGTGCCCAGCTATAAAAAGCAACTGCTGTCTTATCTTCTCTAGATGTTGTTGCTGCAGTTGCAAATGTGATTTTTCAGTTTCTTTTGTTGTGGTGTGTTTGGCATTTTGATCTTTGTTTAAGTTACACAACAGTTCTCGGTGATGGTTTGGAGATGAGAGATTTTTTTCTCTTTCTTCTAATACTGCCAGTATTTCCTGCAGCTCTTGAATTCTTTGTTCATCCCTCTCGTGTTGCTGTTCCAAGTTTTGCTATTTGAACAAAATAAGCAGTAGTTAATTACATCTTATACAGATACACACATACACATATATATAAAAATGGGGGAGTTGTGGTTTTTTTTGGTGGTGGCTTTCTGTTGTTATTGGTTTGGTTTTGTTTGTTCATTTTTATTTTGTTTTGTTTGTTTTGTTTTTTTTTTTCTTACATACACACATATAGACTGCAAATAAAAGCATCACACCTAACTAGCATATCCATCTCAGTGTTACTTAGCTCCCAGACCACTTATAGGGTAAGGCTCACAGTAATGCCTTCAAGGGCCACCAGGAAGCCATTTAATGATTCTAGAGTGGGCATTTTCTCCATCTATTTCCAGATGTGGTGACTGACAAGTCTCCAGAGAGCCTGCAAAGCCTCCCTCCTCTGATGAAAGTGAAGGAGCTGAGACATGAGAAGGGTGAAATTGATACGGTCACAAACCATAATTAGGAGCCTAGCTCAAATTATGAGCAATGACATGAAACCTAGCTTGCTTCTGTTCTGTATTTAAGCCATATTCTTCTCCATCTCTTAACAACTGGCAATTCCCAGCACATGCAAAGACAAAGATCAACCGTTGGCAACAACAAACACAGACACAACCCCCTGCAAACAGCTGCATTTAAGAAATGCAGGAAAGCAGCTCATCTAATGTGCTTTTTTATAATGCTTTGTTTAAGAGAAGGAAATATTTCAATTAAAGAACACCATCCACAGAGCAAAATTCCAGTTTGGGGCTATTTCAATGTAAGGCAAGGCTTGCACAGGCATTCTCACCAGTCTCTCTCGATGTCTCTGACAGTCCTTCTGTTTCTCTGGCTCTGTTTGTTGCTGCTGTCTTCTCTCTCTCTCCTCTTTCTCGTTTTTATCTTGTTCTTTCATAATCGTGAAGAGTGACTGCATTTGTTCCCAGTCAGTTTTCAGCTTTGCTTCTCTTTCCTTCTGGGCCTCTAACGAAGAGATTACCTCTTGCTTTTGACTCTGAATATATTCCAGCATAGCTCGCAATTTGTCACTGACCTCTCTTTCCTTCCGGGTTTCTTCACAGCACAGCTGTACTTCAGCCTCTAGCTGCCTTTTAGAACCAATAGCCTTCCGGTGCATTTTCTCAATAACAGCAGCTAACTCCATAGTTCGGGATCTCTCCTCTTCAAGCTGGGCTTGCAGCTCTCGAACAAAGTCTTGCTCCAGCAAGGACACCCTGTGCTGACAAGAAGCACCTTCTTTCACTCTCACGCTCAACTGTTTTGTCAAAACACGTTCATGATTCAAGGAATTGAGGAGTTCCAGTGAACGATTTTTCTCAGCATCCAAATTTCTCTGTATCTCTGACAGTTTGGTCCGTTCTTGGGACAGCAGTGCTTCGCAGCGGGAGTGCTCAATTTGGAGTTCCTTGCGAAGGTTGTCATTTACTGTTTGCTCATGCTCTAGGGATACAGACAGCTGGCTGTTCTTCACCATCTGCAACTCCAACGCAGCCTGCAGGCCCTGTTCAAAAAGGGGAAGCACATAATAATAGCCCAGCACAAACACTGATTTGTGGGGCAGGATGTCATTCAGCAGTTTTTGATCTCGTGTTTGATACAAGAAAAAAAATAAAAAAATCAAGACTGAACTCGAGTATCTCAGATAATAAAAAGTTTAATTAGAAGTGCCAAAAGCCTGGTTGTTAGCAGCAGGACACCGAGTACAAACCCAAAGATTGTAATGTTAAAATATCTGCCAGTACATTCTTTTTTTCTTCAATTAGCAAGACTTTCATTAGGAAATTACTATTCTTTACATCACTCAACCACCTTAATAAGTTGACACCTGAACCAGAAAATAATCCATGTTGATTTAAAAAAAAGAACCAAAAATCTTAAACCAGCAAGAGTAGATGTAAAACTTCTGTGCTTTACAGCCCATCTGTTTAAAGGACACAGCACAGACTGATAAAAATAATTAATCTCTAGGTCCATTTTTGGGCAATACTTCAAGGGATGATTTGGGAATGAAAAGACTGGAGCGGCGTCAACTGTGAATGGTTTAATCTGTTGCAGAACTACCCTTGGGGCAATGCACTTTTTTCTCTCTGTCTTGGCTAAGATGTGAAAGGATTGATATCCCTGGCCACTCCCAGGTTGATGAAATCTTATGAGCCGTACCTGTATGCTTTTCTAGCCCTCACGTGCATCATTTAGTTACTTGTTTGGTAGAGCTGATAATGAAGTGTTTTGAAGCCTGCGATTTCCCACCTCAGTGAGGAGTGCTGGAAAGCAAGGGGGTTTGGAAGCTCCGAATTTTGTTTCGGTTTTGGCAACCCAGATGGGATGATCTCTGTCCAGCTGCAGGAGCTTCTGAGTCGGCAACTCCCTAGGCTGGCCCTGGAGGGTTTCTCTGGAGGGACTCACCAATATGGGGAATCCCCACGGGGCAGACAGGGACCTCTGGTAAGAATAAGGCATTCTTTTGGTTTGGGGACCGGTCATTTGGAAGCTGCGCATAAGTCGTGGTTTATGAGAACCCCCCGGGGTGGCATACAATTGCACGGACAGTTTGTATTGATCATTTGGTTACTACAGTCGTTTGTTTGTGCATTTGTATCTGATTATGGCTTTATAAATGTGTAACACACTTATATCTGATATTCGCACATTTGGAAGTCTCGGGTTACCCTGTCGACTTTTGTTACCCAGGTTTAACAACTCTAGGGCATCTGTGATAGTAATTGTTGGCCTTGTGTGGCGTTCATGGTAGTTGCTAGTTTTGTGTGGTGTCTGTGTCCTGACCCCTGTCCTTGTGTCATAAAATTTTAAGTTTAGAATGGGAAACCAACATAGTGAAGTTTTGAAAGAGAGTCCTTTGGGCTGCATTTTAACTCCCTGGAGATGTATCGGGGACCACCTCGAGGCAGCATGAACAGTAGGACCTTCATTAAATATTGTAACCAGTGGTGGTCTCTCTATAGGCTGTCTGAAGGAGGAAAGTGGCCTTTTAATGGAACTTTAAGGTACAGCACCTTGTTGCAGCTCATGACGTTTCTGCACTGTGAGGGAAAGTGGGATGAAGTGATTTATGCAGATATGTTCTCTACTCTGCGGAAACACCCTGAATGGCAGAAGAAATATGGAATTAATTTAGCACCCGAGGACCCTATGGTCCTGGCATTAGAAAAGGAAAACAAAATGAGAAGCTAGAAAGATGTTGCTCAACTTGTAGTATTGGACAGAGATGTTTAAAGATTGGCTCACGGGATGAGAGAATAGAGGATTACTTTACCTCCACCACCTCCACTGAGGGAGGAAGGTGATAGAGAAGGAGATGCATGTGCTGTTGGGGTTGAAGGATGGGGGGCAAGGGAAGAGGAAAGGGCTGGTATTTAATTTTCTCCCGTTACTAACAGAACTCGAAGTGGGACATTATTCAGGCTCACCTAAGGCAAGCAATGGGAACAGAAGGACCAGACAGAATTAAAGTACCTTTCACCTTTGCAGACTGAGATGGTGGGAGGGTGACTGTGGGGCATTAACGGGATGATCCCGAAAAGGTTGCTAAAGGGCTTGAATTGATTGTTAAGACTCAGGACCCAGATTGGGAGGATGTGGATGCAATGTTGGATGCAGCATTTAGTGAGTCAGAAAAGCAAATGACTGTGAAAGCATCCAGAGCACAGGTGCAAGCCCAGATCTTGGCTGGGACATTGCAGGGATTGGTAGATAATCATGTTCCAACTACTAATCCTGGCTGGGACCCTAACGATGGTGGAAACTGGTGTCTATTAGTTTGGTATAGAGAACGGATTGCCTATGGGATAAGAAATGCAGTCCCGAAGGCAGTAAATTGGTCTAAACTATATGAAATTAAACAAGATAGATAAGAATCCCCTACTGATTTTTTTAATTGATTAAAAGAAGGGATACAGACATATATCCCCTTAGACCTTACCTCACAGGTGGCAAAGGATCAGTTGATATTCTTGTTTTGGGGACAATTGATGGATGGTATTAGGAGAAAGATACAGAAATTACAAGGGACAGACATGAGGGACTTGGAGAAATTGATGGAGACTGCTTGGCAAGTTTACCAGAACAGAGCCAAAAGGGAAGGGTAATGGGCAGAACTATTGCCAATGCTACCGTGGCTCTCCTGCCCACCTCAGGGGGCTTAGCACCCTCCTGGGATCAGAGAGGTGCTACATGAAACAGTGCACGTGCCCCACCTAGGGGAAGTCAAATCCCTCTGAAAGGTCAGCGCGCTTATTGCAAGCAGGTGGGGCATTGGAAAAGGAAGTGCCTGAGACTGAGCAAGCCAGTGATGCTGTAGAAGATGACTGACGAACACCAAGGGAATCCCCCCCCTAGCAGAACCCTTGGTAAAAATTCAGCTAGGGAAAGAAGAGAAACTATCTATTAGAATTTCTAATAGATATTTCTAATTAGAATTTCTAATAGATACCGGGGCCACATTTTCAGTACTAAACCAGAACCTGTTACCTGTGAGTGGGCAAACTGTTAATGTTGTGGGACCAACTGGACAGGTCGAGAAGGTGCCCTTCTTGAAACCATTAGAATTTAAAATTGGAAAAAGTATAGGGATTCATCAATTCCTCCACCTACCTGAAGCACCTAAATCACTTTTGGGGAGGGATTTATTGGAACAATTGAATGCTGAGATAAGGTTCAGGAATGGAGAATAGAATTCAGATTGCCAGAAATCATATTAAAATGTTAAGTTTGGCTCTTATTGAACCCCAAATTAAGGAAGAAGAAATTATTCAAGAAATAAAAGATCAAGTGTACCCAGGAGTATGGGCCTCAGGAATACCTGGAAAGGCTATAAATGCAGAATTGTCAAACTCAGAGAAGGAGTGCATTCTGTCCAAGTAAAACAATATCCTCTAAAATTGGATGGTAGGCAGGGAGTGAAAAACATTATAGAAGAGTTTATAAAATTCAGATTATTGAGTGTTCTTCAGAATATAGTACTCCTATTCTACCTGTTAAAAAGCCTGATGGCAAAACTGCTGCAAGATCTGCGGGCAATAAATAACTGAAGATTTATATCCAGCAGTGGCAAACCCACATACTTTGCTGACTAATTTGAAAGAAGCTTATGAGTGGTTCCCAGTATTAGATCTAAAAGATGCCTTCTTTTGCCTCACCTTTGCCCCCGAGAGCTGCAATTTATTTGCCTTTGAATGGGAAAACACTGACTCAGGGCGAAAAACCCAGCAAACCTGGACAGTGTTACCTCAAGGATTTAAAAACAGCCCTACAATCTTTGGAAATCAATTGGCCAAAGAACTAGAGGCCTGGGAAAGACTTTCAGGAAATGGGACTCTTTTGCAATATGTAGATGATATTTTAATAGCTACAGAAAAGGAGGAAGAATGTAAAAAATGGACTGTAAGTTTGTTGAATTTCCTTGGACCACATGGTTATTGAGTCTCATTACAGAAAGCCCAGATTCTGAAGAAACAAGTAATATATTTAGGGTTTGTGATTTCCAAGGGACAGAGGCAGCTCAGAAATGACTGAAAAGAAGCTATATGCAAGACTCCAGAACCAACCATGGTAAAAGAGCTTCAAACCTTTTGGGAATGACATGTTGGTGTCGATTGTGGATTATTATGGACTTATGGTCCAACCTTAATAATTGAAATGAGAGATAATGAGGGCTCCAGCTCTCGGATTGCCCAATATAACCAAGCCCTTCTGTCTGTTCTCGTATGAGAGACAAGGAGCAGCTTTGGGAATTCTAGCCCAGAAGCTGGGAGCCTGTAAGCGAGCAGTAGTATATTTCTCCAAACAGCTGGATGAAGTTAGCAAAGGATGGCCAGGATGTCTTCAGGCAGTGGCTGCTTTTGTTCTGATTATCACTCTGGGACAAAGGATGACGGTGCATACATCCCATGCTGTAACCTGCGTTTTAGAACAGAAAGGAGGACATTGGCTCTCACCTTCAAGGTTTCTGAAGTATCAGGCAGTCCTGATGGAGTAGGATGATGTTGCAATTGTCACATCTGCCATTACTAACGCCGCTTCTTTTCTCAGTGAGAAGCAGGAAATGGAAGCTATCGTGCATGACTGCATAGAGACCATCGAGGCCCTGTATGCAAGCAGACCCGACCTGAAGGAAGAGCCGCTGGAGGAAGCTGAACACACTTGGTACACCGACAGGAGTAGTTTTGTAAAGAAGGGAATTCAGATGGCGGGGAAAGCCGTGATCACCACAGAGCAGGCAGTGGAAGAAAAGTCACTCCCTAAGGGCACATCTGCACAACGAGCTGAAATAACTGCCCTAGCAAGAGCATTAGAGCTTGCTAAAGGGTCACGAGTAAATATCTGGACAGGCTCAAAATATGCTGTTGGAGTAGTTCATGCCCATGGAGCTATTTGGAAGGAACGGGGACTTTCGACTGCCCAAGGAAGACATTAAACATGCCAATATGATTCAAGACTTTTGGAAGCTGTACAACTGCCTCCAGCAGTTGCAATTATGCACTGCAGAGGACACCAAAAGGGTAACACTGCCCAAGAGGGGGGGAATAAATTCACAGACAATGAGGCAAAAAGAGCGGCAGAACGAGGTGAGGTATTAAGTTTAATTCCTGATAAAACTTTGCCACTAGCAGACTCAGTTGAGTATGATGAAAAGGACCTAAAGTTAATTAAAGACTTGGAAGCAGAAGTTGAATCAAAAGGTTGGTCAAAATTGAAAGATAACAGAATAATACTTCCTTTTAGGGGGCTAAGGAAACTGGTAAAAACAGAGCATGACAAGGCTGATTGGGGAACAGAAGCTCTGTATAATTCCCTTACAAAGCAAATAGTAGCTAGGAATTTGTTTCAAATTGTGGAAACCATGGTTGGTAGACATGAAATATGCTTAAAGAATAATCCAAAGGTAGAAAACTGGGTATAATTTGGAAGTATTGATAAAGGGAAAGTTCCAGGCCAAAACTGGCAGATTTTTCAGAACTCCTTAGAAAAGGGGTGTACCTTTTAGTCCTAACTAGTACCTTTTCTGGGTGGCCCAAAGTTTTCCCTTGTAGAACCAACAATGAAAATTTTATTGAAAGAAATTATTCCCTGATTTGGAGTGCCAGAGGTGATCTCCTCTGACAGAGGACCACTCTTTGTGTCAAAAGTGGTTAGTAAATTTTTAGAAATTAAATTGGAAATTAAATTTGGAAAATGCACACAGCTTATCGCCCACAAGCAAGTGGACAAGTAGAAAAAAATGAATCATTTGATAAAGACTGAACTAAGTAAAATTTGCCAGGAAACACATTTAAAGTGGGATCAAGCCCTCCCTATCGCCCTGTTAAGGCTCAAGAGTAAACCAAGGGTGATGGAAAAACTGAGTCCTTCTGAAATTTTGTATGGGAGACCATTTCAAACTACATACCAAGGGCAAGATCTCACCCAAGTGGGAGAAGTTAGTGTACAACAATTTTGTGGGGGAAACAATTGGGGAAACAATTACAAGAAGTTAATAAATTAGTAATGTCTACTAGCAGATGTAGTTTGGATTCCCCGATACATTTGTTTAAACCCGGGGATTGGAAATATTAAAAATATTTCAGGTGATCCTCTCAAAGAGAAGTGGAGTGGCCCCTTCCAAGTTCTACTTACAACATACACTACAGTCAAGCTCGAAAAGCACTCTGCCTGGATCCACTATTTGAGAGTCAAGAAAGCACCCGGTGGATCATGGAAGTCTCAACCTGTTGGATCCACATCCATAAGACTAATTCAAAGCTAATATTAATGCTGCTATGTTTCAGCCTCGGGCTGACAGAAGCATTCACTACTAATTGGCCCTTGACAAAGAAACATGAATTGGCCGATGGTTTTAATTGGCCCTGGGGAACCAATACTTGGACATTTTTCCATTTTTCCCAATACCGTTTTATATGGCAACCCTATAATAAGGGTGGTGGACTGATGGGATGGCACGGAATGAACTTTGTGTTATGCTCTAATTTAATGAATGTTACACTGGTAACTGAAATTGTCTTCAAATGTTGTGCAGTTGAACGGATAGGGCATCCACTACAAATGAAGGAGTGCTTCCTTAGGAACAAATAGAATAGCACCCTCATAAAAAAGAAGCACACTTGGAAGACCTGTAATTGGGATACGATAATGTGTACAAACAGAAAGGTCAATAAGACTGCTGGAGAGGCCATCTCCTTAGCACTGCTAAACCCATGGCCCATTGTGAATCAGGATCAATTAATCAAATTACCATCAACTTGTATAAATGTGGCAAGGATTAGGCAAAAACGTGTGTTGTTCTTTAATATCTCTTTCCCAGCCACACCTCCTTGTAGAGCCAAAAGATCTTGGTTTGATACCTTACTTGGAGGGTAGGAACTGGAATAGGACTCAAATTCAGTAGACTTAGAAACCTTAAGGAACAAAGTGGGAACAGCAGGGTTTGATGTAGCCCAGTCGATTTAAGATTCAGGCCGAATGGATGCCAACCACCTTTAATCCTCAGATACAGACCTTAAAATAAAAGCGTAATTGCCCAGGTACAATAATTTAAAAATCTGTCTAAATTTATGGATTGGACTGTTTGTACCCTACAAACTATGTGGCAATTAGAACAAAAGAATAAGGTGTTGTCCTGTTCAATAGGTAATAATGAGTTCATGTGGAGAAAGCTATTTGGACAATGGGTCCATCCTAAACACTGGATAAAAGCTTATTCAACATGTGGTGTGCGGGAAAATTGGCGTTCAATAATGTAACTGACCCAGACATGATGTGCAAATTCTTAGTTTTACCAACTCGCTTTTCAGATCAAGGGAATCTGGAATATTGGTTACCAGAATTCCAAGGGTAGTATATTGGGAGTAATAATCCTCTGTGAAACTACCACTGACCGTACCTTGTGTGGGCAGCAATCCTCATTATATGAACCCTGCTTCATGTTAGAACAGGGTTCATATAATATAATATAATAATAATATAATAATATAATATAATATATAATAATCTGTGCAAGAAAAACAGTGTGCAGACCAATCTT
>JANHFX010002354.1:29830-89807 GCA_027560015.1 Chloroceryle amazona
GTCCATTCTGCCTTTGATCCCATGTTCCTGAATCTGGTACCAGAATCCAGCTCCTGAACACAGCTCCCATCTGCTGCGGGAACCAGTCTGGGACCCCCGGTGCCCGCTCCACAACATCAGTGGTGATGGTGATTTAATTGCCATCAGGGGGTTGGGTTCAGTACTGGTTTTGTATAGATTTGTACATATTCTATTTTATTATTATTAATCATTAAAGCTGTTCTAGTTTCCTCTTCTAATCACTAAGTCTCTCTCCCTTATTCCTTTTCTCTTCTCTTTGGGGAGGGAGGGGGGTTAACAGAGAGTGTCTGTTAGGTCTAAGGGGCCACCCTGACCCTAAACCGCAACAGAACAAGACTGCAATAATAACCTATTCGTTAACTTCATGCACCCAGGGAGATGAACTGAAGTGCCGAGATATGGGGAATTACCTCCAAGGCCTTTATCTTTTCATCTTCTGCTTTCTTATGCTGAAGCTGTTGCTCCTCAAACAAACCTCGTAGCTGTGCTTCCTTCAGGTGTTCAATCTGCAAGTCTTTACGCATAGCTGTCAAATCATTTTCTTTTTTTTCCAATTCAAAACTGTAAAACAAAATAACACTTCTGTGTTCAGAACAGAACATCCTTCCCCAGCAACGAAAGCAAGACATTTTGGGTTCCTTTTTGGGAGTTAGCCTATTGATTTGTTTCTTTAAGATGGCCTCTGCTCTTTCTAAAGAAGGTCAAGTTTTCAAGTCACAGCTATTTAGCATCAGAAAACACCTCCCTGCAAGCAAAGCTAGAATTGCTTTGTTTAGCAACAATTAAGACATGAGGAGAAGTTATCTATCCTGGCAGAGCAAAACTGTCATCCTGCAAGATAAAATAAAAATACCGGCATGCACTAGGAATAAGCTGGGGCAGGAGAGAAGAAAAAAAAACAAAACAAAACACAAACACAAGATGACAGGCAAACAGAAGTATCAACCAAAAGACTAAGATAAAAGCTGCAGGAATGTGTACATCAGGTACATGCAAATCTAGTCTGGTCACTTTTAATACACTCATACAGCATTCAATTGTTTCCACTACGTTGTCAGTCAAGGCTACAGAAAAGGTAAATATGCAAATTTGAATAGATAAATTTAAGCAGTTAGTAAAGAACGATGAACATTCTATTAAAAGGTGTGTTTCCACGTGCTAAGTCATTTGTGAATCTAATAAGTGTAATGTTCTTTGAGAACTGTTGTAAAATAAAATACAATAAATAAAATCATAAAACTACTCACTGTAACTGGCTTATTTCCTGATGAAGCTCTTCTAGGGATTTCTGTAGCCTTTCATTCTCTTGCTTACTTCCATAAAGCTCTGATTTCAGGGCTTCTTTTTCTTGATTCAGGAAATCACAGGTTTCAGAGGCTCTCTTCTGCTCCTCAGACAGGGTGCTGTGCAGGTCACTTAAGATAGACTTTTCCTGCTGAAGCTTATACTCTAATAATTCAACTAGGACAAGAGAATGTTGTTACTTCTATTACAGAGAAACTGACCATGTTATCTGTTACACTGGTTCAAACTGAGGGGGGAAAATCAGCTCTATTGAAGTGCTCTCTGAGTATTCATTTCTTTTCAAACATGAGATCAATCAGCAGAGATTCATACACATGCTATGGCTCTGCTGCTAGTGGACTAGGGAAAGTGAGAACAACATGGAAGCTGGGTGAGACTATAACAGCTACTGCAATATACTCTTAAGTAGTCTGTTACTAATGGATGCTAAGCCTCATCAAGCAAACCCACTCATTTACTAGCAAACATACATATAAATAATTCCTGAAAAATAACAGAGGTATTTTTCTATCATTGAAGGGTTTTCTACACATATACACATTTTTTTCACAGACTCACCCATCAGTGCTATTGCTTTGGGTTATTTTAAAGCTTCTTTTTGGTTTTCACGGATTTTTTTTTTTCCCTTAACTAGTAATGCTAGAAAGAATTTTTTTCTGCTGTTAAAATTGAAGGAAACCAGAGTGCATTAGTAAAACAGTCATAGGGGAGTCAGTCAGACAGATCAACACTTCTACCCAGCTTGGTGTTGTCTCCAAACTTACTAAAGGTGCACTCAATCCACTCATCCAGATCATTGATAAAGATATTAAACAAGACTGACCCCAAAACTGAGCCCTGGGGAACACCACTCATGACCAGCTGCCAACAGGATTTAGCTCTGTTCAGCACCACTCCCTAGACTCGGCCATCTAGTCAGTTTTTAACCCAGCAAAGAGTACACCTGTCTGTGCCATGAGCTGCCAGCTTCTCTAGCACAATGCTGTGGGAGACTGTGTCAAAGGCTTTAGTAAAGTACAGGTAGGCAATGTCCACAGCCTTTCCTCAGGTGTCCCACTAGTTGGGTCTACTGGTCACAGAAGGAGATCAGATTGGTCAAGCAGGACCTGCCTTCCATCAGCCAATGCTGGCTGAGCCTGACCCTCTGGTTGTCCTCTTTGTGCCATCTGAGTGCACTCAAGATGAACTGCTCCATAATCTTTCCCAGTACCAAGGTCAAGCTGACAAGTCTGTACTTCCCTAAAGAATTGTACAGCATCTATTTCTTTGCAAAACAGTCTTTTTTTCCCTTTTATCCTCTAGGCAGAAAAAAGGAAGGAACTGATGTAGAAGACACCAAGAATTTGTCAATTTCTACCTTTTCTCCGAAGGTGGTGTTCTTGTTTGCTTCCATGATCTTCTGCATTGGTAAGAGTTTCCTGTAACTGCTGTAGCTTCTCCTGGTTCTGAAAATGTGTTATGCGTAGCTGAGCTCGGAGGTCCTGTATTTCAGAAAGCAAGCTATTCCTGTCTGATGAGAAAAGATGCTCTACAACCATCTTCCTCTGTTCCTCCTGAAAATGAACCAAGTCCTAGTAAATCTACAAGACTATTCCCATATTTTCTATAACAATAAACTCTAGATAAACTCTTGAAGTACAAGTTTTATGCAAAGAAAACTTCAAATGACTAAGTTCATGTTTCATATTAATGCAAAATGTTAACAATAAGTTAACAAAGAAAACTCCCACTTCACTAGCTTCCAAAAAGAGTAATAGTTGCTATGCAATAGTTCCTACAAGACAATTGGTCTGAATCTAAAACCTAGATATTATCAGCGAGAAAGTCCCAAACGGAGTCAGTTAGTTCAATATATACCCTTTGCAAGAGAAGTCTACAAAGCTCTAGATGGAATCCTTCCCGATGTTCTTTTTTATCAAATATTTCCTTCTCACTAACACAATCTTTCTGGATGCCAGCTAAAGTAATAGGCTTTGTAAAACAATATACAAAGTTTGAGAAAAATGTTACCGAAACAGACTATAAAAGCCTACTGGTTACACAATCGGGATTAAATAAAATATCCACAAGATAGGGTTTAACAACAGAAGTAATAAAACTCTAAAAATATTGTAAAAAAATAGGGAATTACATAAGTTATTTATAAGCATACTTTAAGAGATATTCTTACTTGTTTTTTCATGATATTCTCCAGTTTTTCCAATAATGAACCTTCATCACCAGATCCACAGTGAGAGAAATGAGACTTGAAGTCAGTTTTCAACACACTTCTTTCCTTCTCAAACACACTCTGTACTGCTTGCAGAAGTTCTCCCCTCCAGTCAGCAACAATACCTGAAAATTCCTGTTAAAAATAATGTGGTTTTTTAAATAGCACCTCTTTTGATTTCTAACCCACTGTTTTTCATATCATTACTGCATAAGAGTATACTTACCTGTTAATTTAAGAAGACCAAAGGTGTTTGAAGAGGCCTGTTCAAATCTCAGAGTCCTTGCTCCTCATACAAACATACACAAACACAGACTAACTACAGAACTATATACACTTCTATGTATATAAATAGTTTTAAAGGATATTTTTCTTGTCATACCTTGTCTTCTCTATCGGTGACCTTGCTAAGGTAATCCTTCAGTGACTGTATAGCATCCAGCAAGGCTAAACCCTCCTTTTGCCACCCCTCCATTGCCACTCTGGTCTGATGAACATTTTTCAGCTCCCCAAGACCAAAGGGACATTCTGACAAAGACAGTATTTTGTGGCTCTCCTCATATACCATGTTCAGCACAGCCTGTAATAAGGGGGGCGGGGAGGATAACACATATTAATAGGAAATAGACATCAGCATCCTGACAGTGTAGGATGGGATAGCATTAGACAACAAAAATGAGAATTCTATCTGAGGCTGTGATACAGACAGAGACACAAGCAGCTCTGCCCTGCTATTGACCTTAATAAACTAAGAATGCACATAAGACACACAGAGGGTAAGCCAACAGTTACTAGAGAATTTTTTATCTCCTAACAGCTGAGGTCAGTATTTAAGAATACAGTGGCCACTGTACTCTTAAGTACTGCATTCACAATGTTAAAGTACAAATGGCAGCCTTGGCCAACACATCTTAATGCTGTGTACACCAACATACAATTAAGCCAAAGGACTGTACTTTAGCTTTATTGTTTCTGAAGTATGTAGCTAACTTTCCTCTGAATAAATTAAATTCTATCAAGTCTGAAGCAATCTTACTAAACCCCAGTGATGCCAGAAAAATGAATTACATATTTAGACAATCTTGGCTTAATTTAGCAGATTATGTACAAGTAACAGCTCTCAAAATAATCAGTCAATAATTTACACAGTGGAAATTGTTTCCTCTGACATTGTCAGGCAAAGTGATATCATTTAATAAATTCACTGTTCAAAAACTTTTACATCATGTGCAGATGTTTCCTGGTCTCACTCAAGGAAGGTCACTGGAGATTTAAGTCCTTCTCTATATACATCTCATAAGAAATATCCCAACCTCAATATGGAGCTTTTCCTCATTGCTATTCACTCTAAGAATAATAGAGTGCTTTTCTTTACCTCTTTTTATTATTTCTTTGCACTTTTTTGAATTACTTAACTTTTGAATGAACTTCAGTTGTTTTTCTGTCACTGGAATCAAAATAGTGATTATTTCAAGAGCCAGTGCTAAACAATTAAAACCTTTGGTACACATTAACAACACAAGGACACTGAAGTGTTCAAACTAAACACTCAGTATTCACTGGAGTATGCACTCAGATCTTACAGCCAGGAACATCTACATTGATGACCGGGAGGAGAAAAACAAAAACCAAACAACGACCGAGTTCCCTCTGTTTCTCAAGATAAAGTAAAATTAAATTATTCCTTGAAGTCTATGAAACTATGCTCTTTGAGAATTACTAGGGGTTTTTTTTAGACACAGATTCATACAATGGTTTGAGTTGGAAGGAACCTTTAAAGGTCATGTAGTCCAACCCCCTGCCAGAGGCATGGGGACATCTTTCATTAGACCAGGTTGCTCAAAGCAACCAGGGATAGGGCATCCACAGCTTCTCTGAGCAATCTGTTGCTGTGTCTCATCACCCTCACAGTAAAGAATTTCTTACCTACGTCCAAGCTAAACCTTCTTTCAGTTTAAAACTGTTGCTCCTTCTCCTGTCACTGCAGGCCCTATTAAAAAGCTGCTCTCTTTCTTATAGGCCTCTTTTATATACTGAAAGGCCACAATAAAGGTCTCCCCAGAGCTTTTTCTTCTTCAGGCTGAACAACCCCAATTCAGCTTGTCCTCAGAAAAGAGTAGTTCCAGCTTTCTGACCATTTTTGTGGCCTTTTCTGGACCTGCTCCAATAGGTCCAGATCTCTCCTGTGCCAAGGCCCAGGGCTGGACCCAGCATAGCAAGGGGGTGTTTCGCCAGAGCAGAGCAACAGAATCACCTCGCTCAACCTGCTGCCCGCACTGCTTTGAATGCAGCCCAGGCTGCAATTGACTTCTGGGCTGCAAACTCACAGTGCCGGCTCATTTTCCAGCTTTTCCTACCACAGAATCCCCCAAAGTCCTCCTCCACAGGACTGCTCTCAATCCCTTCATCCCCTAGCCTATGCTGATACCCAGCGTTGCCATGGCCCAGGTGCAGGACCTTGCACCTGGCCTTGCTGAATGTCATGAAGTTCACATGCACCCACTCCTCCAGCCTGTCAAGGTCCTTCCTTCAAGTGAATGAACTGTACCATTCAGCTTAGTGTCATCCACAACCTTCCTGAGGGTGCACTCAATCCCACTGTCTATGTCATTAAGATATTAATGACAGACCCTTGAAGAACACCACTCTTTACTAGTTTCCACTTGGACATTAAGCTGTTGAATGTAACTCTTACGTGGCCATGCAGCCAGTTCCTTATCCATCTAACAGTCTATACATCAAATCCAACTCTTTCCAATATAGTGGCAAGAACATTGTGGGGGGGCCATATCAAAGGTAGATGATATCACTTGCTCTTCCCCTGTCCCCTAGTACAGTCACTCCATTGTAGAAGGCCACCAGATTAGTCAGGCAGAATTTGCCCTTGGTGAAGCCATGCTGGCTATATCTAATCACCTTCTTCTGTTCTATATGCTTCAATCTAAGTTCCAGGAGGATCTGTTTCATAATCTTACTGGACACGGGGGTGAGGCTGTAAGGTCAATATTACCCAGAATCCTTCCCCCCCCCCCCCTTTTTTTTAATGGGTGTGATGTTCCCCTTTTCTCCAGCCACCGAGGACTTAAATATGACTGAGAAAAAATGATGGAGAGTTATGTATAACAACTACATTCACCAATTCCCTCGGGACCCTGGGATTCATCTCTTTAGGTCCTGTGGACTCATGTATGTACAGGTTCCTCAGGTGGTTTTGAACTTCTTTTATGATGGGAGAGACTTTATTCCCCTATCCTTGCCTTGAGGTTCAAGGACTTAAGATGTTAGAAGAGCCAGTGGAAACTTCTCAAAAAAGTTGTGGAGTACTTCAGCTTTGTCAGCTGTCACTAGTTCTCCTGCCTTATATGTGTGTGTACACACATTTTCTTTAATCTTCCTTTTCTGTCCAAACTTTTTTCTTCCTCACATTCCTTGCAAAATTCCTTTGTGCCTTAGCTTTCCTGATCCCATCCCTACAGATCCAAGCAGCATCCCTATATTGTTCCAAGGTTACATATGCCTAGTTCCGCTGCATGTGCATTTTCTTCTTACACTTTAGTTCAACCGGGGGGCTGAACTCAGTCATGCCTGTCTCCTAACTTCATTGCCTGATTTCTTAAACATGGGAACGGAATTCTATAGTGCTTTCAGAAAGCCATCTTTAAATAGCTGCCAGTATTGCTCTGCTCCTTTATCCAAGGGAGTTCTATCCACAAATTCCTTAAACAACTGAAAGCTTGCTCTCCCAAAATTCAGCATCATGACTTGACTTTGTTTTTCAATGACAGCTCTGTATTATCTATTTTATTATTTTTTTTTAATAAAAAAACCCATAGGGAAAACTCTCACCACCTCTCCTTCCTTGCCTGTCTTTTCTGAACAGTTTATAGCTATCAATGGCTTTATTCCAACCTTGTGCTTTCTCACACCGAGATTCAGTGACAGCAACTAGATTGTAGCTTTCTAGCAGCGCAGGGACTTCCAACTCATCCTGTTTGTCATCCATGTTATGTGTATTGGTAAAGAGGCCCTTCACTCAGGCTCTTGGTTGTCTCACCTTTTTGGAGGAAAAGCCCTATAGTCTTCCAGTCATTTCACAGGTGTTTCTCTGCTGGTTCCTATACATCAGCAGCCCCTCACTCTTCTTGTTGCTCAAAACTCCATTCCTTCCTCCCATTAAATCTAATGTAATGCTCTCCTTATAGGTTTGGCCAACTTATTGCTGATGCTTTCGTCCCTCTTGGTCAGGTGAATCCTATCAGCTCCCAACAGACTTCAAAGGTACATCCAGGATCACAGAAACCAAAACACTGAGTATAGCACCAACTACACAGGCATTCACCTGTTTCCATCCTCCATCCTGGACCCATTCCTCAGCCTCGTAAAACAGAGGAGAATACAACCTGTGCTCCCAAACCTTTTAACATTGATCTGAGGGACACACAGACTCTTTTGATGGTTCCAAGTTGCCTTCGTACAGTATTATTAGACCCTACACAGAACAGTAGGAATGGATGATAACCTGTAGGCTTCATCAGGCATGGAAGCCTTTCAGTGATGTCAGGAATACAAGCTCCTGGTGAAAGGACTGATATTCTTGGTTGTTCCCCAGCTGATACACAGAAATTTTACCAGTGTATCTTTTTACTCACATTTTTTTTATTCTATTGTATACTAGCCTTACTTGTATTCTTTTCTTATCCTCACTTGTATTCTTTAGTCATCTATTGAGTAGAGTTGATGTTTCAAAACACACAACTTCTTGCTGGCAAGAATCAAGCAGGCCTTGCGATTGTTCGTTAAGCCTAAGCACCCCTAATAACAGGGACTCAAGATGTCAAGGTAAGTGCAGAAGAGGATGATAAACACCTGAAAATTAATTTAAACTGACCTTCTTGAAGTATCCCAGAGCCACAGGATGAATGAGCTAACTCCGTGACATGTATGGGCAAAAGAAGACCAAAGTTAAACTAGCAGATAGTGTGAGGAAGACTACAACCGACCACCAGAGAGGGAAAAGACCCTACCCTAATTTTATTATGCATGCTCGGACTATGTAAATGAATTCCAAGAACTCATTAGAGTCAGACTGCCCTTCCCAGGAGATTTGATGAATATGTCTGTTTTTCCTGTCTATTAGAAGGTGCGTTTTGCTAATTCATTGGAGCACTTACAGAGGAGAATCCCCAGCGCTGCAGCAAAGAATGCCTGCTTAACAACAACACTGTTCTTACTGGGTATTTATCTCGGAATCCTTACCCAGCCACCTTGGTGAGGAATGCTAGAAAGCAAGAGAATTTGGAAGGTCCAAATTTTTGTTTCATTTGTAGGTAGAAAACTTCTTCAGAGAAATTGTCTGGACAGCAAATGGGTGCTTCAGTGCCTCGATAAGGAATCTCCACTTAATAATACTTTATGTGCTTTTCTTGTAGTGATGATTCTAATGACAGCAAATGGTTGCATCAGCTTTGCTTGTTTGGCTTGTCCTGGATCGTGTCAGTTACTCAATGTGCTCCTCTTTCTCAACGCCAGAGCACTGTGTCTGTTATGAAGGGACATTTCAGAAGATGGGAGAAAGGTCTTCCTTCTGCCTCAAGCAGAGATGAAGGTCCAGTCTCCTCCTTCTTGTGAGTTACTTGTGTTAGTCAGCTTGAGTTTGAATTCAGGTTTACCCTCCCCTTGCACAGCCTTCCTTCATTTTGCTGAGCAAGCTGAAAGAATCTGCTAAACATTTTAGGATGCAGCATTCACTTTCCAACTAGTATATTTGTTCCAATTTCTTATTACTCACGTTTCTTCAAGTATTCAAACTTCCTGTAGCCAACTACACTTATCCACATATTTTTATCAGATTCATAACATGAGATGATTTGGAGCACTGAATTTCTCCCTTTCAGTGGCTGGAATTCCTGGAATGCCTGAGAGCTTATTCAGCTGCAGCACCAAACCAAAGAGTCCAAGAAATATACTTTCTTAAACTTGCCTTTATGACTAGTATAAGCAGTCACTGCTCAGTCTTCTGCATATTCCTCATGCTCCTTGAGCTAACTGAAAGATCCCTTTACACTACATAGTAGTGTTTCCACAGGTCTCCATCATATCAGAATGGTAAGAATAGGCAGAGGAAGACAATGTCAAGTAGCTATGCTGATTTATGAAAAGCTTTCCACATAAAAAATGCAAAAATGACTCTATAATTATAATAATGTTGAAGTTTAAACCATTACGTAACAGTTTCTGGTGTGAAGGCAGCAGCTAACACACTACTAGCATTTGATTTTCACTATTTCAGTTTTAATTTGCTGGCATGCTTATATTAATCATCTGTTACCTTCAGCTGCGGTGAAAGTATTTCCTTTTCTCTCATTGATTTCATAATATCTGGGAACATTCCACGATACCGCAGATAAGCCATGAAACTAGAATCTAGGTGGTCTGATATTTGTCGCTTCTGCTTTAGTTTAGCTGCCAAATCTGAGATGGTATCTGAAGAAAGAGACAGTCCCCCGCCCCCACAAGTGTTACAAAGATGGAAAGAATTTGAAGTCAGCATAACCACATGCAAAATAACAATTTCTTCTGCTGCTATAAATGTAGTGCCAGCTGAAATTAGTTGATTGACTAACTTAAGCAAGTAAATAAGTTTTAAGATGCCTTTAGCACCAGGAAAGTGTTGTAGTTAAGGACTCACTAAAAACCCATACCTGCTTTTCAGTATGTAAAGAATGAAAAAGTATAACCAGACTTCACTAGCACATATATACAAGTCTTTCTAAACAAAGAACCACCTGAGAAAAGCGTAGCTTTCAAATAAAAGATCTACAGTAAAAGAAAATGGAGAAAGAGGAAACATTACAATATTTTTATACTGAAGTTAACAAAAGGTTAAAGGAATCTACAAAATTAAACTTACTGCTGCCATATTCATCACTCATATCATCTATGGCAGATGCTCTTGATCTTACATCTTCTTGTAAATCAGAAGGTGTTAAAGGTAGATAATCAGCTTCTCTCATCTGCTTGGAAATAATTTTTCATATTAATTTAATTTTCCAAATCCAGCTGAAGATTTTTCTGCATTTATAAAATCTTTGTTAGTGGCACAGATTTTAACAGACGTCTACTTCAGCATAGTGTTAGAGATGACAAATATCGTGATGAATGCAACATCAATGCTGCTCTTTGGAAACCATTCAATCTTTTTTTTTTTCTCCTTTCAATAGTCTCAAGAAACAGACATGTATTTATGATCAATTGCCCTTCAAGAGCAAGGCACAAACAATATACAACTGAAGACTTTATCTTCCTGTGAAATTACAGAAACCAAAACAGAACAAAAACCAAAACCAAAACAAAACAAAACAAAAAAAAAAAAACAAAAAACCAACCCACACACACACAAAAACCCAGCAAAACCAACAAACACCCAAAACCACCTCACCATCCCACTAGACCATGTCTTGAAATGCCTCATCTACATGTTTTTTTAATACCACCAGGGATGGTGACTCCACCACCTCCCTGGGCAGCATATTTCAGTCTGACTATTCTTTCAGTAAAGAAATTCTTCCTAACATCTCATCTAAACTCCTCCTGGTGCAACTTCAGGCCATTTCTGCTAGTGCTGTCATCATTAACTCGAGAGAAGAGGCTGCACCCACCTCACTACAGCCTCCTTTCAGGTAGGTGTAGAGAGCAATAAGGTCTCCCCTCAGCCTCCTCTTCTCCAAACTAAACAATCCCCATTCCCTCAGCCTCTCCTCACAGGACTCGTTCTCCAGACCCCTCATCAGCTTCACTGCCCTTCTCTGAACTCACTCCAGCAACTCAATGCTTGGGCTGAGTAGCCCAGAACCAAACACAGTACTTGAGATGTGGCCTCACCAGTGCCAGGTACAGGGGCATGATCACTTCTCTCCTGCTGGCCACACTATTTCTGATACAGGCCAGGATGACATTGCCCTCTGGGCACACTGCTGGCTCATGTTCAGCCAGCTGTCAACCAGCAGCCCCAAGTCCCTTTCTACCGGACAGATTTCCAGCCACTCTTCCACAAGCCTGTGGCATTGCCTGGGGTTGCTGTGGCCAAAATGTAGGACCCAGTTCTTGTCCTTGTTCAACCTCATACAGTTGGCCTCAGACCATCAATTTAACCTGTCCAGATCAACTCTGAAGAGTCTTCCTACCTACAAGATCAGCTCACCCACCCAATTTAGCATCATCTGCAAACTTGCCGAGGAAGCACTCACTTCCCTCATCTAGATCATTGATAAAGATATTGAACAGGACTGGCCCCAAAACTGAGCCCTGGGTGACCAGCCACCCACTGGATTTAACTGTTTACTACAACTCTCCGGGCCTGGCTGTCCAGCCAGTTTTTAACCCAGCAAAGAATACACCTGTTTATGTCATATAGACACAAATATAATTTTTTTTTCATTAAAATGAAAAGTCTTCATTCTCCAACTTTGAAATAGTCTCTTCTAGCACTCAAGAAAAGGTATTCATAAGCGGAAAGATTTTACAGTAAATGGAGTACCATGGCAGCAAAAACATTTTACAGGTTTTAGCTCATTTACTTGCACATGAAGTATTATCATAAATTTTTATGTTACTTCCATGTAGTGTTACTGCACAAGTACCAGGATTTGAAGAGCCCTCTCAACAAATCTTCTGAAAGAACAAACACAATATCCATATTTTTACTGACATCACATCAGCAGTGTGTAGACCTGCAGTATGAAAAGCCTTCTGTAAGCATTTATTGCTCAATTTTAGGTTTTGAAAAACTGTTTTCAATTATTAGAAGCAGCGGTAGACAGTATTTCAGTACAGGCCAGAATTTGCTTTATCATCTGACAGCAAGAGAGGAACTAACATTACTGGAGCTACACTTCTCAATGTGCAAGTTTCTACTACTTGGAGCCAATGGCCCAACAATGATCTGAGAGGGACGGAGCAGAAGCAGTCCTGCTTAATTAGAATGAAACTGAACATAAATATCACTTACCAAAATCTTCTCCATATCTTGGTCATCATCAACAGAGTAGGTGCTTTCAGAAAAAGGTGAAGATTTTCTATCTATTCCCACTGCTGCTTCCTCACTGCCATTCTCATACGAATTAGAATATCCCAGCAATATAGAATTATCTTCCTGTACAGGTGACCCAGTGTGCATCATTTCAAGATCTGTGCTTTCTACTTCCAAAAAGGGGGTCAGGTGAAGCACTGGTTGAAGTTCCACGCTTATATCTTGCTTTCTCACAATCTCAGGTGAGCCCCATGAAGCCCTATCTGCAATAAAATTCTGGAAGTCTTCCGAAGTGTTCAAATTGTGACTTGGAGATTCAGGAGTATGACGAATTTCCAACAATTGCTGGCAATGCTTTTTCAAATCATGCTCTTCTTCAGAGTTGTTGATCACATCCAGTTCCTGAGTCAAGATATTTTTTTGTGATTGCTTAATCTGAGTTTTTGGATTCATATTGTGAGCTTTCAAGTCAAATATAGCCTCATTTTTTTCCTGCAATGAAATAACACATTAATTGTTTAACTGAATTCAAAGACAATTTTAAAAACTGATAAACATTAATTTAAAAAGACCTTCTAAAATTTAATAGTTGTATCTATTATCATTCACAGATTTTAACTAAAAATGATCTGACACTTTAGTATATTTTATATGCCAACTAACCAAGCTTTTTAACAAGCACATCATCAATAGGAAAAAAAAAAAATCAATACAATAAGCAAATGTATTTCTACAGAGCTGACTTTTGTATCAAACAGGGGAAAAAAGTATTCCTTTTAACAGTGTATGTAATCTTCCTACTTTCAAACAAATACCTGTTGCTTTCCTAACTGGACAAAACTCCTGAACTTAAAATGCTGAACTAAAGCTTAATTCCTGACCCAGGGCACCAGGAAAAAACAGTTAAGAAGTCTACAGATGGTTTCTATGCTGCCATTTCAATCCAAGAGGAACTGCTGACCACCTGCTTCTAGCAACATAGATTCACGTGCCTCATCATGTGAGACAGACAGCAGCCATACATACCAACATGCTTTATCCTGAATTTTGCTAAGACCATACTTGTACATTTTCATTCTGTTCACACAGGGGTACTCTACCCATTTCCCCCTCCCCAAAGTACCAAATACCAGATTTAGATCTCTGCTGATCACCAAAACTGCAGAACATTTCTCAAAATCTGTAAAAACAGATACACCACATCAGACTGACATCTTTCTACCCAAACACCATCTCTGACAGAGGCCAACAGGGAAACACAACAGGTGTCCATCTTACTCAAATCTTGGGATTCTTGCACATAACTGTTTTCCAGCCTGAGGGCTTGGGTACCTGAATGGCCACATAAACTTCCCAGCATCCTTCCATAGTGTGAGGGCATGGTCACAGACCAGGCCAAGGCTAGACTTCCACATTCAAACTGCAGACACACCTGAATAATGTCAATATGCCATGAAGCATGCAGATACATCTTTGCCTGCCTTGCTACAAGGGCTCTTGGTCAGCATTTCTACATAGAGGGCTTTCGTCCCTTCCCAAGGCCTCTCAAAGTTATTCTTTTTCTATCACCTTGATGCTCTTTTCAATAAGCAGGTGTGTCAGACACCATGGGAAGGCTGCTATTGCAAAGCCACTGCTTCAACAAGTTCATCTACAGAACTTGTTGTGTATTCTTGACTTCTTTTACTTATACTGGAATGAGCTAGATCTATAGGAAAAGGTCTGAAGATATGGTAGTTTACTTATAACCCAGGCAAATGACATTAATCCACACTAGAAATTCTAAGCAAATAAAGATACAAACACCAGTAACAGTCACATTTTACACAGCTCTTAATTTCTGCTTAAAAATTAAACATGTCATTTTCCATAGTAATTACCCTATCATAACCTTAAATTAGGAGAGATGGCATTTAAGTACAATTTAAATAAGATACACTGATGTATTTAGGATGCATCTTAAGAGACAAAAACCTAATGAAAACCCATTGTTATTATTGAGTAGGTTTTAAAACAAAGAACTGCATCCTGTTGTGATTGCTGTGCTATGAGGCAAAATGGCAAAGTCATATGAAACACTCTGCAACCACAGTAACTCTGCAAGTAGCTTTTTACCATTAGTGATACCAATATTAAAGCTCAGTTATTTTGCTTAACTTGGAAATCCCATAATTCTACCTACAAACTATCATGTCTACATGGTGCTGAAAAGTTGTCTTTCCTTCACACCATGAAGGGGCAAGTAGTAGAGTATGTCAACCACCTTGGATTTTTATATCCGTATCATATTGCCAGTCAGGACCCCCAAAATCCACTAACATCACCTCTGCAAGCCAGCCTTGAAAAGGCACTAAGTTGGTATATGACAGACAATAACAGCTCTCTGAAAAAGAGGTCATCTGGGTCTTATGGATTTCCAGAAGTTCACATTAGGTTATCTGGAGCAAATGGTTCTAGAAAAAGATTCAAAGTAAATATGAGAGAGTCACAGTGAATAAAGACTTCTAAAAAAGACATGGCAGCGTATTTTCAAGTAGCTCTCCAAGACAGCCATAAAACACAACAGCCATAGTCCTAGTACCTCGTAGTGGGTTAACCTTGACTGGCTGCCAAATATGCACCCAGACACACTCTCTCTCTCTTCCTCTTCAACAGATCAGGGGGAGGAAATAAGATGGAAAGAGCTTATGGGTGGAGATAAAGACAGGGATATCACCTACTAACCACTCTCTCCCCAGGACTTGACTTGGGGAAATTTTATTTAACTTATTGCCATTAAAAATAGAGTTGGATGGCAAGAAACGAAGACAAACACTGAAACAGCTTCCCCCCACCCCATCCTTTTCTCCCCAGGCTCAGTTTTGCTCCTTCATTCTAAACTCCACTACCTCCTCCCCTGCAGCGTGGTTATGTGTTTCAGCATGGTCTGTTTCTCACACATTATTCACCCCCTCAGTCCTCACTGGCTGTGCAGCATTTTGCTCTTTCTTACATATGTTTTTCTGCAATGCCACCTATACGGCTGATGGGCTCAGCTGTGCCCAGCATGAAGCAGTCCAGGCCTTTTCTCATAGAGGTCACCCTGCAGCTCCCCCACTGCCAACACCTTGCCACCTACACCCAACATACCTTAGGATCCATGCCTAAAACCATAGCCAGCTCAAAAAACCTGACTGGATTAGGTTGCCGCACATCCTTGCCCTGTTCTTAGACTTTCCAGGTATCTACCTCTCGACACAGATGGAGAAACTGCACAAAGATAGACAGACCCTTCAACTCACTCACCACAGCCATTTCTATGCCACAGTATTCCTCTTCACCCTTTCTTACAGCACTGAAAAGGATAAACTATATGGCTCTCTCTATATAGATATAGAATTGGATTATTTAAAAAAATAATACTATTAAAAAATAAATCGCATACCAGTTTATCAGTAGGGGAAGCCAGTACTGCAAATGACTGATCAACATTTGCTTCCAGTTCTTCCAATTCCTCCATTCCTTTTTCAAGGGCTTCATCTTTTCTCTCACTCTGGCAAAGCAGCTGGAGAAGGTTAGTGTCTTCACATTGCTCCTTTGGCTTGTACGACTCTAACTGTGACATAAGTTCATCTCTTTCCAATTGTAAGGCTTCAAGCTCTTTCACATATGCCTTGATTTGATCTTTCAGTTTTGCAGTGCTACCTTGCAGTTCATTGATTTCTCTTTGATAATCTACTTCTTTCTTATTCAGTGCTTGCACCTGGAAATCAAGTCTAGAAACTTCCAGCTGAAGACTGTAAACTTCTTGAGCCTGATTTGCACCTCTCTTTTCCAACTCACTTTGAAGCTCTGCTGTCTTTTTTGTTAAGTACCACAACTCGTCTGTGTCAGCTTCTCTTTCATCTGCCATTTTCTTAATTTGCATATCTTTCTCTAGAATATTTGCTTCCCTTTCTCTCACAGGTTTAGGTTCTTGAATTTGAGTAGTCATCCTTGCTTCAACCTCTCTCTGAGAAAAATGTGTTCGGAAAAGGCTGTACTCTTCCTGAAGTGCACTGTACTGTATTCTCAGAGCGGTTAGCTCTGCAGTGTGCTGCTCTGATGACTCTTGTAATGTTTGGCATTTTTTCTCCAAAATTTCCACTTCCACTTTGAACTGTGATTTCTTTTCTTCCAGTTGCTGCTGCAAAGCTTCTCTAGCAGTTGAGACGAGCTCTAGTTCCTCCTGAAGTTCTCTCACTTTGGAGAGTAGCAACACATTTCTTCTGTTTGGATCACTATCACCCTGACAATCTACCTGTCCCTTCCTCAACTCATTCTGAAGGTTTTCCAATGGCTTTCCCAATGCAAGCTGATAGAGATCATCTTGGTTGTCACTAACTTCATAACGTACTGGCCCAAATTGTGCCAGCTCTTTCTGAAGCTTCTCAATTACTCCGTGGAGTTGCTCTGCCTCTTCATCTTTGTCCTTACGCAGCCTTTCCTGGTCACCACGAAGGTGCTCGACAAGAGATCTGAGTTCTTCAATTTCAGATTTTTGGTCTTCCACAACCTAAGCAAAAGGATAAGGTACTACTGCAGGTAGGCAGAATTACTATTGCACATAAAGTTGAAATTACATTTTTCTTCTGAATCACAAAGGCATTAATTCACACATTTAGCAACAGGAAGAATTGCACACAGTAGCTACTCAGAAGACTCTCTACTTTTCTAAGAGAATTATCAAATAGATTTAATTTACAATAATATTCTGTATATCTTGCTTCCCTCAAAATCAAACATTGGACTTACAGTAAGTACTCTTACTTTATTCTGCAGAGTATTCTCTAGCTTGTGCTGGAGCCTCTTCATCTGCTCATTCAAGTGATCGATTTCTTGATTCTTTTCTTTAAGCAGTGCTTGTGGGAATGACAAAGCTGAGGAATCACTAATACCCAGGTCCTGATTTTGCTTCATGTGAAGTTTTGTTCGATCCTCCTGATCAGAAAAAAACAGAGCAATCTCATTAGAAAGGACTTCACTCCCAACCTAATGGCAGAACAGAACCAAGGGCTCTATTTAAACATTCTCCTCCTTACTATAATGTTAAAAAACTTGAGAATGCAACTACAGGTACTTTGTGGGGATTTGTACCACTGGATTAGATTGCCACAACATTTCTCAACTTTCAAGGTTAGAGATGAACACTCCAGTTGCCAGACTGACAACCAGTTTTCTAACTTGTAGCATTTGCTGTGGCTCTAGAGGCCAATAATGCACACAAAACCATATAGTGTTTACTAAATGACAACACTGTAGTTCATAATCTGTCAGGGCTAGGGGAAAACAAAAAAAAAAAACACACACAAAAAAGCTAAGATTTTTATTTAAATCAATTTACTTTGGAAGATAATTCCATAAGCACGATTCTAGAGTATTGGGGTGGGGTGTTCCACAATAACCAAAATTAGCTTTGTACCAAAAATGCAATACTGCCCTGACAAAAGAAACAAACTTATCTGTTTATAACATCACCAGATAAAGACTACAACATTCAAGAAAGGAGGTCTCTGAAGTTTTAGCTGGGGCACACTAAAGCTAACTGAAGCTGGCTGATGCTTGAAGTGCTAAGATTTTTTTTGCATCTCTAACTGCAAGTTCAACTGCAGCATCTCGTCGGTTTTACTGATCAAATTATATTTTTCTAGTTGGTCTAACTAGCTTTCAATCTAAAACAAAACAAACTAGTAGTTGTTTCAATTAAGTCCTCTTATTTAAGCAGAAAAGATAAAAATTCATTCATCACCTTATTTGCAAGTAACTTCAGCAAATTCTACGATTTAAACTCTCTTGAATCAATTTGCACTAAACATGAGACAAGAGAGTACAAAGCTAGCGTTCCAGCTCCTCAAGCTGTGAAACCAAAGTACTGCAAAGGTGCTTTTCCATTTTCTTGAAAAAAAAAAATTGTAACTGTTCATAAAAGATACGCTATTCTACATTCTGAACAATCAATGCTTGACAAATGATGTAATTTGCCATAACAATAGGGGACATGTCAGCATTACTAATGTACTCACAAACAGGTAACAATCACCACTCTCTCCGCCTAGAAGTTAGCACTGCAGTGCTAACCCCAGTAACAGAAAAATCAAAAAAGTTCCAGCATTAACATGGACTCCTTCAAACTGTAAAGAGTCAATAACCACACATTTCTCTGCCTGTAGCTGTTTGGAAGCTTGAGAGCAAAGAGCTATTTGGAAACACTGTGGTCTTGCCACCGACAGCTTTTATCATCTCTTGCTTTAATGGGCAGCAAGCTAATGGGGCTTTGAGAATGAAAAGGCTTAGCAGCTCTTATGAAGCCAGACTGCATAAGACATGGAACAACCATAATAACCTGGGTTTGGATAGGATAGGGTTTATTTTCAACAGAAGTCAGGGGGAGACTCACAATCAAGATAGACAACCAAGCCATACTGATGTCATGCCCAGTATATAAGGGTGGTGAACAGGCCAGGCAAGACACAGCAAGGCTGAGGCTGTGGAGGGCATGGAGCTCCATTTTCTCAGGTTTGCTCTCCTCTCTTGGTGCATATTGTTTCATTACTGTTAGTTGTTGCTGTTTGTTGTTTCCCCTGTTGCATTGTTGTATCAAACCCTCCATATCTTAACTGTCATGTTTTGTTTGTTTGTTTGTTTTTTTGTTTGTTTTGTTTTTTTCATTTTTCTGCCTCATTCCTGTGCTGAAGGGAGAGACAGGACACTTAGAAAAAGCAGCTCTGTCTAAACCACCACAAGCCTTTTTTGTGCCCAACATGAAGCACAAGGGGTTGAAATAAGGACCAAATCTGAGTAAAACATTTCAAACCCATTTTGTTATACACAATTCTTTTTTGTACAGTAATTAAACAGTTCATGTTCTCAATGTTAGCTCCTTTGTTTTCATGGTGGTCTTGTGTGAACCCATATGTATTCTTACGTGTTCCCAGTGGTGGTGTTTATCACCTCTGGGAAATGGGTCAGGACTCTTGTGTTACTGTACTGGGTATTGGCAACCCACGATATGGGTATGAGGTTGGGCTGGCATGTGTATACAGCCTTGGCGTTTGTTGGTGATCTCACACAGTCTATGGGTGAGATGGGAGAAGACTTTCTCCGCTTCTGAGGATTTTTATTAACCTTCAAACGCCCAAGTCAGCCTGCTCTTGGTTATATGTCTTTTGAATGTTTGTCAAGTCTTGTTTGAAGTTATACAATTCTTCTCTAAGAACACTACCCAGAGGTCTGCCCTGAGGCTGGATAGTTATGAGTGGCAGGGTATGCGGGAGAGTAGGGGCAAGGGCCTAGGGCAGTGGTCACCTCCACTGTTTTGGAATGTCACCCCCAAACAAGTGCAGGATCCCAACAAACTAGTATGATATTTCAAAAAGGTCTGTTGTCAATCTGGCAATTCCCAAGAGACAAAAATCACCACAATGCGTTGGGACCTTGTCCGCACCTACTGAATCCTTTTCAACACCATTCAGTGCTCTCAAGGGGACGAGAAGGTCTCTGCACTTAAAACCAGGCTGGCAGGTGCATCTGAACCACAGCACCAACCTGTGCTGGAGTCAGTCAAACTCATCCAGAAAAAGAAATACATAAAAAACTATCAGTTTATGTAGTGAGGGGTGACAAAGAGCCAGGGCCATCACAAGAACAGGAAGAGCCAGACGTGATCACCCGATCCCTATCCCTGAGTGAGCTGTAAGATATGCAAAAGGATTTCAGCTGTCTGCCAGGTAGCTTGGACTTGGGAGGGGAAGGAGGCCTAGCAGCCGGGACCCCCATCCAGGGAAGGGGCACTGACAAGGCATTTGTAAAAAGGACACAATCCTTCAGCCTTTGGAGGCAACTCCTGTCAGGAGTAAAGGAAAGGTACCCCTTCAAGGAAGATGTTACATGTCACCTGGGCAAGTGGACCACTGTGGAGAGAGGTGCTCAGTACCTAAGGGAATTCACAGTGATGGCAATGATTTATAATGATCAGAATGATGAGCAGTTGCCCACAGACCCAGATAAAGTCTAGCGCATACGATCCATGGGGCAGAAGCTCCTATGATGGAGCCAACTCATGCCAATTCATTGGCAGTGGTGTCCTGGAAAGACAGCCAGGGACAAACAGATGGCCAGCTCCAACAATATGAAGGAAGTATTTCTTCTCCCTATAGGCCTGTATCTCAGCTGCGGAGAAATTGTCCTAGGAGGTCCAGAAAAATCAAAGACGCCATGTCTTATTCTCTAGTTGAACAGGCCGAAGGAGTAGATCCTTCTCTGCCTAAGAGAAAGAATATGGGAGATACACACCACATGGTACTCTGTGGTTCTACCTAGGTGACCGCAGAGACAACAGGAGGAAGTGGGATGGAAAATCCACTTTGATCCTTGCTGCAGAAGTACATAAGCTGCAAGGAAAGGCAATCATAAAGGATTCTTCCAAGAAAAATGCCACTCCTGTTTCCAGTGAGAAATTCCCCAGACAGAATAGAAGGGTTGAGAGGTTGAATCCACTTGTATTTTTGGGGTAACAGGAGGATCCGAACAGCTGACTGTACTGGAGTATTAAGTGAGTCTAACTGGGAAGGAGTGGAATAAATATCCCGTTACAACTGGCCCAGAGGTCCCATGCATCCTTGTCACAGACTATCTCAGGAGGGGGTATTTCAAGGACCCAAAGGGGACCTGTGGGACTTTAGTATTGCTGCTGCAGAGGAAGTTGTTAAATTCATCCAGGTTCTCTGAGGACCCTTCTGTGGTAGGGTTAATGAAGGCTGAAGAGCAGCAGGTTCCAATAGCTAGCACCACTGTGTGCTAAGTGCAGTATCACACCAAGAGAGATTGCTCAGTCCCCATCCAGAATTTGATTCATCAGTGGGAGAGCCAGAGGGTGATCAGCAAAACTTGCTCCCCCTTCAACAGCCTCCTGTTTGAGGGTGGTGTGGTTTAGATCAGCTGCATCTAAACCATGTAAGAAAATAGTTTTTATCTCACTACTCATGAAATAATGGTGTACAATTAATTGGAGGATCACCATTGTTTTTCTTTGCACATCCCAAACTGGACTGTATGTTTGTGTGTTACAGATACTATAATAATTAACAGCAGGAAAGTTTGTGCTGATAAATCCAATAAAAGTTCCAAACAATGTGACCAATTGAGCTGTTTCAGCTTAGCTTGTCAGAACTACTCATGGCTAACATTCTCTCGCTCACAAAATAAGAGGGTCAGATGACACCATTATTATCCTTTCTGGACCTAAAGGAATGACTGCTCATTTTCAAAGTCAAACAAAAATATATCCATCTTCCACTCCACTTTGACGTTGGAAAGTAAGGAGAATCAGTTTACAACAGATAATGATCAAAGTCGCTATGAATCATAGTAAGACAGTTTCCAGTGGGAGGTGAGACACATGGACAAGGGAATGACA
Source organism: Chloroceryle amazona (assembly GCA_027560015.1). Classification (NCBI taxonomy): domain Eukaryota; kingdom Metazoa; phylum Chordata; class Aves; order Coraciiformes; family Cerylidae; genus Chloroceryle; species Chloroceryle amazona. The sequence goes on from JANHFX010002354.1 coordinate 51,827, forward strand.
AAACAGAACACAGCAATAAAAAGGAAGGTTAGTTAACACCAAAGAATAGAGAATAAATAGGTAAGAAGACTTATTTACTACATTAGTCACTGGGTTTTAAATGGCTTCAGTTCCCAATTATAAGTTCACACCAAACACTTATGCATTTATGTGAGTGACTCTAGTCTACAAAACCCTCCCAAAACTCTTACCTCTCTCGTTTTCATCTGAACTGCTTCCTCCTCTGCCTTTAACTGCTCCTTAAGCACTGGGGCAGAACTGCTGTCTGCTGGTATTCTGTGCCTCGTTTCATCCAATTTGGACTGTAAGGCTGAGATCTGAATCAGGTTATTGTACTGTTGTTGTTGCAATGCCTCTTTATCCTGCAAAATATTTTTTTTTCTTATATGTTAAATTAATTGTTACCGATATACATGCCCACATAACTAGAACAGTCCTGACAAAATACTTCATCTTCCCTGACAAACCCCAGTGCAAGTAAATAATTCCAATGGCCTATAGCATTATTCATGAAAAGATACCATTCCATATGCAAAATTACACTTTCCAGATATATTTCTTATTAGCACTAGTCTCCATTAACTGCAATACCTACATATTTTGTATGTTGGAAATTGGAGGACAAAAATATCTGTAATTGCCATTTGCATCAAGTAGGTTTTTTCCCCCCAAAAAAATTTCATGACATGCAGTCATTTTTAGAGCTCCATTGGCACTTATTTACTGCATGAAATTGCTTCAAGACAAGCTACTGATGGTCTTTTTGCTAGACTTGCTCCAGCACAATAATGTCTGTCTTGGGAGTATAAAACCAAGCAGCTCTCCAGACGCCATCTCACAAGTGCCAAATAAATGAGTACAATAGTAGCTAGTAAAGTATGACTGCCTAGTCTGCGTCATATCAGCTGAAGCTAAAACACGAAAGTATTTTGTTCAGGTTTTTTAAAATGAAAAATAATGGAAATATTTACAGAATTAGCAATTGAACTAATTAGTTTAGATCGTGCCAGTCTCCAATCTTCAAACTTTACAGACACACCAGCAATACTTACAACAAGAAAAAGTGCTGGAAGGAAATGGAAACAGTTTAAGAAGGTAGAAAAGGGTACTCAGATGTTTGATAAAAGACAAAATACTGTACTTAGATTCTTAACTCTAAGCTGTGATTAAATCTACAGTAGTGATAAAGCACAAAAATTTCAGAATATGGCAAACTGAGCTGACTCCAAAGACGCACAGCAAGAAGAGCTACTGATTAAAATAATAGAATTTAAACGTGTACATATTGAAGAACCCATGATGCTTAATATTCAGCAAGACTATCTTCTCAGGAACTTCCAGAGAAGCAAGAGAGCAGCTCTGATGCATGCAGACATGACAGTTGTCAAAAATCAGTCTCTATGCTAAGTAGGATCATAATTTGTAAAACTAAATTTTGTTTAAATCCATGCCTTTGCTGCCTGCCATTAATATAACAGTTTAACACACCACTAAGTTCCAAGGATAGTCTCAAAGAACACTGTTAAAACTGTCATTAGCTATCCCCCATGAAAACACTGTATGCATAGTGCCATTCCTGTTTAAGTAAATATTTAAAAATTACTTGTTTTAGTTCTGTTTCCACTTTCTTCATTTTTTGCAGTTGTTGTTCCAAGTAGTGTACAGTTTTTGAGACTTCAGTACTGCTGTGCTCCAGTTCTTGAATCTGTGCCACCAGTTTTTCTATCTCTTTATCACGAGCTGTAATTTCTTGGAGGTTTTGCTCCTTTTCTAGTAGGACCTTATTGTAATCATCCGTCTTCTCTTCTATTTCTGCTTGCAAAGATTCTACCTATACAGAAATCACAGTATATAGAACAAACAATAGAACAAACTTCCCATTAGAAGCAAGAATAATTGCATGGCAAAGCAGGTGAACTTTTACTATGGATTAAACTAGTGCTAAAAATCCAGCTGAAAGTAGAACTAGATATGGACAGAAAGGAGGAAAAAGTAACTTTCTGAAATCTTGTTTTCCAAATGCAGCAGCTCTTAAATGCACAGTTGATTACTCTCTCAATATTTGCAGCATTCTTACTGGATGAAAGCATAGCCTCAAGGCACAGTAAGTTATCAAAAGGGTCTTGCCGTGTCTGGGATTTTTTCGTTGGGTTTTGGTTTGTTCAAGATTAAAAAAATCCCAAGATTGCATGAATTATGGCTAAGAGCTTTCTGTCACCTCAGAACCTTCTCCCATTACTTCAAGGAATTCCAGTTTAAAGGAAGAAACCAAAAATTGAAAGATAGAAGATGCAATATAACATACTCAATGACTGCAAATCAGAGAGATTCAGCTGTCAACATTAAACAGGTACTCTTTTTTCCAAAAGTTGCTTAAAAATAAAGAGGATAACGATTTTGTGTTTGAGCTGACTGAGATCAAATCATGCACAGAACTGCAGGAAAACAGTCATTCATCCCAGTAATTAGCAGCAAGGCAAGGCGAGGAGTTTTGGTGGGTAACACAGGCAGGAGAGAACCAAGTGTGACAGATGGGCAACAAAGGGAGTGATAAAGTCATTAAGCACACTGAACGCATGATCAGGTAGGAAAGCAATGGGAAACTTCTGAAGGAGGAATAATTTGGTCAATGACAATGAGCAAGGAAGATGAGATTTTTACAAAAGAAATGCATTGTTAATAAGTGTTTGAACTAATGCAAATTCCACTTCAATATTATAAAATAGAAAAACCTTGCATTAATGTAGAGCTTTACACCTTCAAAGTACTGTAGATATTGCAAAAGCAGAAAAATACCCTCTAGCAAAATACGCAAGTATAAAGTTAATATAGTCAAATTATTAAGCATGGAGAGAATCACAGACTAGTTAAGAATAGCAAAAATGATAAACATTACTTTTTCAACTGCTTACAGGCACATATACATTTCCTTAATTATGTGTATTATCTTATTCTCTTGTCATCTCATCAGCACTTAACTGCTATACATTACACAGGCCTTATGGTAAAGCTTTTCAGTACAGAAGAATCTTTTAGAAGTTTAATACTTTCTAATCCTGTAAAATTTTGGCATCAGAATTCCAGAAACTATGACACTTGACACATGAGGAGGGTGCTTTTTAACACCACATTGCTAGAAAGCTAGAGCTGCAATCCTGAAGCTAAGAAAATGCTTTCACAACCTTCACCCTTATGGCACATTCCCAGATGGTAGATCCCAAAACCAGACAGCACCCTTTTCACAAATAATCCTACTCACATTTGCCTTGAGCCTAGAAAACAGCACAAACAGCGACTTTTAACTTGTGTAACTCTTATATGTAGAAATTAATTCACCTCAATTACCTGTTTCAGAGCAAGTTAGGCAATTACTGACATTATAGCTGCCATTAAACAACTGTACAAGAACTGTCTAAATCCTGACATTTTATTTTGGCACAGACTGCATTCATACCTCACCCTACCCACAAATGTCACCTGCTTAGTTACCTTCCTTGGGTGTCTTTCTCTAATTAACTTTTAATCCTTTCTGAGAGAGGTTACAAAGTTACAGCAGCTAGTGTCTATTTTTTCAGATACTCCTCTTTACTAAGCCCCAGGCACGCTAGTAACTAACTCTCATCCACTTAACCTCTTAGACAGAGGACAAGCTGTGGTCTTAACAGCTTGACAGATTTTGAATAACCTGACAGATATCCTTTATGACTCTATGCCCAGGACTGGTGCAGAGATACACCTTCGGGGTATAAACAAATCTTCAAGAAGTTATACAGCCTTCAAAACAAAAATCTTTACCATTCTTTTTCTGATCTTTGTCACAGTGTAAACGACACCACACAGGATGTATGTATGATATACTCAGAAAATCTTAATGACAGATAATGGCATTTATGCAAATGAGAAGCCAAGACTGATGCAGCATGGAATGTCATCACTCCACTTCGTAAGAAGGCTGATGAAGCCCTACCAGAGATCACACAACCTAAGTAACAGTGAGGTGCTTTTCGGCATGGAAAATTCAATCTATAACATTCAGTTGTTCCTACAAGATTTGCTTCTCCAAAAGCAAGGTAAACAGTTTCATAAACTGTACATAAATGAACAGAAGGAAATGTGAATAAGTAGTATACACATTTAAGTTTTGTTAAGAGCAGGGCCACAGACAAAAGCAGAAGGCTAAGGCACAGTGTATAATCATAATCTCGACATCTTTGTCTCGTGCTCCAAACCTCCTTTCATTCCAAAAAGCTCTTTTACTGTAAGTTACTGCCTGTAATACCCAAGCCTACCGCCTAAGCAATTAAGCAAAGCAAATGAAGCACTTTTGTACAGGAAATTAAGTTGAAAGCTCTTCCTCACTCCCTGCAAGAATTCTGCCACTCTAAAACACTTCTCTCCAAGATAGGCTGAAGCAGCCTTGACATATCAAGAACAGGAAAAAAAGCCAAAGCACATCTAATTAACAGAAGGGATTTAAAAGACAAGTTACAGATGTTCATGCTATTTTCCATACCTGTAGAATCAATTCATAGCTCTGTATATGTTCATTTATGTGAAAAAACAAACCAAAATAACAAACAAAACAAAGAAGCAGAGAGTTAATCTTTGAAAACAAGCATCGGACAAATGAAAACGTGAAAAAAAAACCCAACCCTATTTATAAATTTAAATAGGACAAGGCATGCAGACAAAGAACATATTTTATTACAACTGTTATAGCTGGAAAAACTAAACTCATTTAGAACCCAAAAGTCATCTCTCACATGTGCACTGTAGAGCAGAGTACCTGTACTGTTGTCCTCCTCAGTTAATTTAAACCAGACTCCCAGACTGTAAAACTTTACAGTAAAGTTCATACAACATTTCTTTCCATCTGCATAAGAAATACTGCAAGTACACTCTCACTGCCCAAATGTAGTCCAGACAGCTGGGAGAAAAACTGCTCTCTGGGCAACAGCAGAGGGGAAAAAAATGGTCTGTCAAGAGACAGACTCTAAAGAACTACAGGTTTTGGTATTTGGCCACTAAGTGGGATTTTACTCACTCTATACACTCCGAGTTCTCCTGAAGTCTGTGATTTTGCTGAAAGTTTTAACTGTTCTTCCAGTTTCTGAATTTCCTGCTGAAAATCATCACGTTCATGTTCTCTTTCTATAGCTTGTTCCTGTAAACCCAGCCAAAGATTTTAATAATCTTTTTAAGAAATTTTGCATTTGATTAGAATATTAAGTACAAGAAAAAATTTGATGTTTGTGAAGAAACTATGTTAGTCTAAAAATAATTAACACTTTTATTAGTCCTGAAAGCATAGCTAATACTATAGGCAAAGAAAAAAAACAATCCACTTTTTGACCCCAATGTACATGCAAACTACAGTTAGCAATTAATAAAAAGGAAAAAATTACTCTGAAATACTACAGTCAGAGAATTTTAAAACAACTTTTTTTTTTTTCCTTTTTTTCTTCTAAAAGGCTAGAATAGTAGAGTTTTAATTTCAAATAAAAAGGAAAGCATCCCGTTTTAGGACCATCTTCCATTTCTCAGTCACAAACCAAGAGTAGTAGCTATTACCACCAAAACCATGGAAATGTGGTACCAAGCTTACTTACGTCCATGAACTGCCGCTGTTTCTTAAGCTGTTTTTCAAGAACTTGAATTTGCTGCTTTAATTCGGGAACCTCCAATAGCTGTGTAGCCAGGTCTTGATTACTATGCAACTGTTCTTCCAGTTCCACCTCCAAAACTTTAATTTGAGAGCGTAAATTGGAATGGTCCTTTTCTGCCTGACACTGAAGCTCTAACTTCTCCTTTGCTAAAAATTCTACTTCCTGTAGTAGACCTGAATAAGAACACAAAAATAAGAAGGAAGTTGTCAGTGCAAAAATCAAATTGAGTTTAAAATGAGATTGAATTGAAATACTCTGAGCAGCATGAAAACCCAACAAAAATTTTCTTGAGATGGTATGTAAGAGACACAAAAGGCAGTCTGATACTTGACTGCCTATTATGTCCCTGAATGCCATCTCTGAGAAGACTATTATACGATATAGTAACGGAGGACATGGGCATTTGTTGTTGTGACCCCTGGTTGAAGATATTCTGGGCACATGGAAAGCTTTCATCTTTATGCCTGGGAACCTCACAATTCCAGAAAGCTCTATTTCACCACACCAGAAGTCCTTCAAATCTCCTGCCTAGGTCCTTGACTTCTCAATCCTATTTCCACACTCTTCCTGTCCCAGAGGCTCTTTCCAAACCACACCAGACCCTCAATCCTCCAAATTCACTCAATTCCAGATGAGCTCCATTCCTAAATTTAAGCCCCACACCCCACTGTCAGCCATCATCTCTCATATCCATCCTTCCAACTGCCTCATCCTTCCCTGTTCTATCCTAAATCCTTGCCACTCCTCCATCCCAACTTCCCCATCCTAGTTCAAATCTTTTTCTAATAAAGCCATGCAATATAGACTTCTCACTTCCTTCAAACTGTCCCATTGAAATCCATCTTAGACCTTCAACATTCAGGCTCAGGTCAGCCTCTCTGCCTCTTCTGCCTGATGCTATGTTGACTACTGCTGCTGATGTCTACAGTGTTGAGCATGCACCCAGTCCATCTTTTCCAGTGGTCACCAGCTCCCAGCCCAACCTTGAAACTAGCTGCGATAAGGAAGTAAAGTTAATCTTTTTCTCTGAACCTGAGCAGGGACTAAAACTCAGAGGGAAAGGAAAAGCAAAAAAACAAAACAAAACAAACAAAAAAACCCACAAACAAACAAAACCAAGAACACACCACAAACCTCCACACATTTACAGCAAACTAGTCCAGTTCTGAGGCTACAAAGGGAAGAAAAAAAGATGGCACATTTTCCCTATATAGGCTGCAAAAGAAATAACACAACTATGAAAGTGTACATTTCTCAAATATATTTCAGTTATCAAGAGATAATTTATAACTACAAATGACATTTTCAACCAGCTGGATGTACTGAATACACCTCTTAGGAGGCCCAAACTGAGAATCTACTGTAAACACACTAGGAGAAAAACTATTTTAAATGTGAATACAGCTAAGTAACCTGACTATGGAAATAGAAGCCTGGGTATTTAGTATTTAAAGCAAGGTCTTGCAAGAGCTCATTATTTTACTTTTCAAATGTTCCACAATTCATCTTAACTGTTTTCAGTCAGAGAAAAAATTAAGTCTATGACTCCAACAAAGACCTTTACTGGTCATCCAACCGAGTTCCCAGAACGGTACAATTTCCCATTTTCCAAACACAGTCAACTCCATCCATATGATTTCTGACCTAACATAAATTTTAAGCTGTTGTTACAAACCTCTGTAAACAAAAGTAATGCCACAGTCTCCTTACAACATCTTTTCTAGTGCTTCATTATTCCCATGTATTAAATTGAACTTCTAGACACTTTAAAATAAGACAAGAAACATTAGCATTTTTATGTTCATGCTTAAGAGGATACATGTTACAATGATGGAAGAACATATACATTAAACATTGGGAAAAATGTCACCACAGTAAGCATAATGGAACAGTGTGTAGACTCCATCTCTGGAAATTAAAGAGGATGGACAGAGAGACTAGTAAAATAGCTTCTCTTCTAGGACAAAATTATGGACTAAATGAGCTCTTGAGGTCCACAGAAATCTTCTGATTCCATGATATAGTCACCCTGGTCTCTTACTGTAGCAACTACACTTTCTCTGCATTCAGACAATACTAAAATATGCAAGGTAAAATGGAAAAAACCTCAACCAAACAACTGAACAGATATGGAATTGTACCAGATTCTTTAATCATTTCTCAGATTTGCTAAGCACCTAAAGTAGCTTTTGAAACCAACTGAAATGGACACAAAACTGCTCATCAGTGATTTAAATTCTTGAGGATGCATAGCATACATGTGTATTGAGAATGTACACACCAGCTGAAGGAAAAAGAAAATTTGTTTTGCAGTCACTCTAGACAATGTCTTAAGAGCCCTGCCCTCCCTTACAAACACGTGCACTGCCACCAGGCTTCTCCAGATATTCCAAGCTTGCTATTGGCTGATAAATACCAATCACAGGACTACTAAAGGACTTAGAAGAACTGCTGGAGATACACACAGAGCATATACCTCAAAAAGCTCCAGTCCTGGCAGGTACCTTCTGCCTTTGAGTGATAATCCACAGCTATATTCCAACTACATTTCACTCCATTTTGATTTTGCAAATTCACAGTTACAAAAAGTAGTACCTCAGATGCCTCCGTAACAGCTGTGCAATCACTGTGTCATGCTCCTTACTTTTTCTAGTACAGTACTAAATAATTACATGAGCTAAGTTACAAGTTTCCTAATCAAATGTTGAGTTGTGGATGTAGCTCAGGCTCTGCCAGCATACATGGAGGTAAATGAAAAAGTCTCCCCCAGCAACAGTATCTCACAAGTCACTTGGAGCTGTAATAGTCTCCTGACATCATGAGATGCAACAAAGCAATTTATCCAAGGCTGAAACACACAGTGTGGGAAAAAGGATGACAACAGTGTGAATTCCATTAGGGGACTGAATCCCAGCCATAGGTGCACAACAGAGAGTATCTTTTACCAAATGCTGTGTTTTTCCAGGCAGGCAATGGAAATAAAATTGTGTATGCGTGTATATGTGGTGAACAGAGGAGGGCAAGGTATAGAGTATAGACAGATACATGTGCCCACACAGGAAGGGCATGGATATACACTGACACTCCAGAAAAGAACTGATGCTTTTGTGAAAACCAGTACAGGATTTTTGCCTTCTATATCCTAAGAAGCATGGTCATGAATGACGGGTTATATTTAACTTCAAAAGGGACACTGCTGCTTTCTGAAGAACAAAATACTGATTAGGAAAAACTGAAATGAACAGTCATAGTCATCTCCTCGGAAAGAAATAAAAAATATTGGAAAAAAGTAATTAGGCTAACAGATTTTGTGTGTAATTGCCAAAATTTCTAACCTGCTCTCTGAAACATTTTCAATCTCAGTAAATGTAATCAGTTGGAGATGGTTTTTTTTGTTGTTTGTTTATTTTTTTTTTTTTAAGCACATATTCTCCAAGTGTACAAATAAATTTCAAGCAACATGAATACACCACAGATTCATTTCTTTGTAGGGGCAAACCCCCTATTTTATTACCACAAATTCAAATCATGCAATTCCATTTCAGTAATGCCCCTGCACTCTCCTCCCTGCTCCAGGACCGTTATTTACTAAATGCCAAGCTTCATTCCAAGTGCATTTTATTAGAGAGGCTAGTCTAGTCACATTAGTACACTGTAACAAAAAAAGGAGGAGACATCAGCTTTTCAAGGAATAAGTCACGTCAACCAAGTCCAAACAACATGATTTTTATTTATCATATTTTCCATATATTACAAACAATTCCAAACCAGAGGAAGAGTACTAGAGATGGCTGGGGGGGGAGAGAGGGGATAAATTCTAGGGCTTAGCACTTGCAGCAAATTCAATTGTTATTGTTCTAAGAAACTGCTGGCAAGAGCTAGACTGCAGCTATCAGGAGAACATCAATCCCCAAATACACTCTAATAGCTAGGTTAGATGTTTCCTCCCATTGTGCAAGTAGCAGCAAATTTCAGGACAGTGAGATGGTTATCGAAAATGTGTTAATTCAGTGTGAAGGAGATCTCACTGGTCATAAGTGATAAAGATATAGTAATGGGCAAGGCAGCCCAGTGCAGCTTTTTAACTCTAACATGAATTTACCCAGATAATTCTTTTTTATTCACCTGAGGGACTTGGCTCACATCCTTTGGGGGAAAAGAGAAAGTCTAGAAATAAGAGAGTGTGAACATGCAAGAGAACACATCTAGGAATATATATGTGCTTATAAATAAAACTAATTTTAAAAAGTAATTTGGCACCTACAAATTTTACTTCAACACTAGATTTCCAAAGTCAGCATAAAACTCTAAAGATCCTTCTTGCTTGTTCTCAGTTTCATCCTTCCTCCCGTAACTAGCCTTCCTTACTACTCTTCCCTTCCTTTTTCTGATCTACCTACACATTCAATTATATTTCTCTAGTCTCCCTTAAGACTTCCTTCAGTTCTTGCTCTCATTTTCTCAGACACTTTGCATTTCTAACTAAGCATAAGACTACAGCAGTACTCTTCACTAAAAGTACTATCACCTACACAGAGAAACAGCTGCTTTGTTTTATTTCCTGCTTTTACAGGAAGACTCTATACCAGACTGAGCTGCCCATGAGGTCATCAAACTAAAAACTGTAAGTTGAGTAAAGGCAAGCTGCAAGACAATTTTGTTTTCCACTAACAGAGTCATACCCCCTGCTCACCAAGAATTGCTTGCTCCTGGGTTAGCTCCTGGAAGCGTCCACGCATATTCTCCAGCTCCGCAACAAGGCGACGTTCAGATTCCTCTTTCAGATTCAAGGCCTCTTCTAATGCAGCTTTTTCTGCAACATAGCCTTCAATAATGCCTAAAATCCCAAGTCAGAACGAAAATAAAGTGGTAAATAAACTCATCCATTAGAAAAAAAGCAGCTTTAAGACAAATAATTGATTTTTTGCAAACAATGGAAGGTGACAGAGAAAGAAAAAAGCACACAATAACTTAAATTTACACTATAATTAGGCTTTTTGAAGTAACATTAAGTGGTACATTTTACTCTTAAAGAATCATAACAGATTTTATGAGGCCAACATGTCATAAAATACCTCCAAACACATAGAATGTATATAGGGATTGTTTAGCCTTGATGGCCTGGGATCATCTCACAACATCAGACAGCCTGACACATCCTCTGGGGGGGGCTGAGGTTCAAAGAAATAGAGTCTCCAGAAAGTAAGATTAAATGTTAGATTCAGAGTCTAAGAAATCCATAAAGGAAGGCAAAGGGATTTTGGAAAGATTAAATAAGCCTAAAGGAGTATTACTGAGAAGAGGAATAGAAAGCAGATGCCATGATTAGAGAGAGAAACTCAACTCTAAGGACATGGAAACCCTCAAAGATTCTCCTTAAGGGGAATCTCCGTAAGGTGAAGACCTTGGGTCATAATCTTCACAAGGGGTAATTAGACTGATGATATGCAGTCTGTAACAGTGTTAAGATCAACCATCTCAGACTTTTTGTACCTCCTTATAGAATCTCTTTATGCCTGCACTACCATCAAACATTGCTTTACTTCACACTGAACCCTTCCAAGGCCAGACAAGTGGTCTAATTTACACTAGGGGTAGATCATCTTTTCAATAATCCAAGTTCCCATGTTTAGGTATGCAGGAATGCAAACTGCTGTTTTAAAAATTACAGTATTTTCCACACACAAACAATAGTATAAGTATAGGACTAAGCATTATCACAGATGCTCCAGGGAAATACATGAAGAGAATTAAGTAGTAGACTTGCAAGAGAAGACCCATACTTCAAGTAACTGGAAGGAGCTATGAGTAGATGACAAATCTCTTCATATTAGATTCAGTTTCTTACCTTCTGCTTTATGAAGCTCTAGTGCCAGCTGATTCTTGGCCTCACTTTCCTCACTGAGGCACTCCATTAGTTCCTGGTGCTGACTAACCACTTGAGCAGTTCCCCAATTTTGGTGGCCAAATTCTTCAAATTGTGCATGGTTTTCATGCATTTTCTCCAACTAACAACAAACAAACAAACAAACAAAAAAAAAACAAAACAAAACAAAACCAATTCCCCTTACCATCAGATCTTGGATACACAAGCAATATAATAATACTACAGCTATTTACACAAAAGCATTCTTAACTTTTCTTAACATTTATGCAAGCAAAATATGCTTGAATGCAGCTGATGAAGGGTGACCTAGAATCTAGATCTGCCACAGCCTGGGCAAGTGCTTTAGCCACAACTTAGCTACATGCTACTGGAACCAGCATCAGTACCCAGAAGCACAAATTTAACAATTCATTCTAGGACGGATTTCTGGGTGGTTTTTTTTTTTTTCAGATGGTGGATATACATTTCACACAAACACTTATCTCTGGGTTGCACAAAATACCAGAGAAGATGAATTTCAGATATATTAACTCCCTTCATTTTCTCTTTTAATTTATGGGCTTCCTTACTCAACTAATTATTATAGCACTAAATTAAATCCTCTGAGTGTATACAGTATTCAGGCATCCACCTCAGACTTACAACGTCCCAAAGCTCAATGTATAGACATTGCAAAGCTCAGTATGGAAATAAAAAAAATAAAATAAAAAAAAAGTATGATACCGAGTTCACCTCCTTTTAGCCCAACTAAACAGTATATAATTATGTTTGCTTGCCATTATCTACATATTCCCCAACACATTTTAACATGGGGCTGAGTTTTCCTGAACCTCCTTATCAGTGTTGAAGAAGTATTGATGTGAAGTGTGATTAAAAAAAAACCAAACCAAACCCTCAAAAGCACTTAATTCTTGGTCTCCTGAAATGACAAAACACATCTGAAATCCTAGTGTAAATCTACTTAAGGCAACCAACCTACAGCCTTCCTACAGGATCTCCTACAGGAGAATAAAAAAAACAAAATGTAAAGTGTCATTTATAAGAAATGAACAAATAAGAGCAAAACCTTCATTGTAAGAAGTAGGAGATAACGCATGCCTCCCTGTATTGACAACTTGTCTTGTATTCAGACAAAATCTGTTTCTTTGTAGTAGCCAATCCTACAGGATGCTAAATACACAAGGTTTAAAACAGACTTCACATTTTCAGTATCATTATACATTTAGACAGATTAAAAAGTTTTACCTGTTTCGATGATTCTGCAACCAGCTCCAGAAGTCTCTCCACTGCAGTGCGCAAACGATGACAAATTTTCAGTATCATTTCTTCATTTTCACATGACAATTCTGGCTTTGCAAAAACACTTTCACATAAGTATTGGCTCAGCTCAGACCCCTCATCAGTCACTGGAGACAGCTGATTGGGTTCTGTGAGAGTTTCATCAAGCAGCTCATCTACTGAAAACAAGCAAGCTATATGAAACAGAAAAATTACAGAGAACTGGCCACTCAAATGAAAACTGACATCAGACAGTGGCATTAGTTGGTCCTGAAGATGTCATGCAAGGTGACAACTCATACACATCAGTAACTCATTTGAACACTCAAAAAATTCTTTCCCGACGTTTGAAAATATTGTGCATCAGGGTCTGAAACTGTACATTCATGAAGTTAATTTTTCCTACCCTATAATCCACTCAGCCTTTTCCAGCAACTTTTTAATTAAAGGAATTAAAATGAAAGAACACTGAATCTTAAGTGCAGAGTAACTCTGAAAGAGGCAGAGAACACTGCAATACAGCTCCCCTTTTTGAACCTCATGCATATAAAAGGAAATGAAAAGGTATTTTTCAAGAATGTGAACTGACTACATCCAGTTATGCAGATTTGTACTCACCTTTTTCCAGGTGTTTTTTTTCTTTGGTTTTGAAATCCTGAATAAATCCTGTTTCTTCCATAATACTGTGACTTTCTCTAGACTCTCCAGAAACCAGACTGTCATCAAGGCAAAGACCAATCTTGCTACAGATAAGGTCCTCAATAGCTATCATGGTCTTCACTAACTCCATAAGCAATTTCAGTGCATGCTGGTAAGATTCCTGCATTTTTTTCCTAGAAACAAGCATATCAGACACTTTAAAAAACTGCATGCATGATTTAAAAGATACTTCAAACCTACTGAAAAACTGACAGTTTAAAATGGCTATCTCGCCATAGTTTAACAGTTACCAGTTAAGTTAATTCAGATGACTGAAAAAAAACAAGGTTGTTTTCACAGAGCAGGCTCAACAAAAAACCCTCCATCTTCTCCACAGGTAGATGGAGAGATCATACTGCAAGCAGAAGGATCTCAGGCTTCCACATCTGTGGAAGCATCACTAAGGAGGGAGAACACTTCTACTGCTGTAGTATCCATAACATCAAAATAACTAGGGGTGTTTTGGCAGAGTAGATAACAAAAATTATATTTATGAAATCATTTTAGTTTTATGAAAAACAGTAAGCCAGTTGAGAAAGAATTCTAAAAGATTATTCAACACAATAGCTTCTCTAACCCACAAATTTCAATGATCTATCAAACCAATCTACACTGCGTCTTAGTCACAAAAACTTTTCAGTTCATTCTCAATTCCATAGCCTTTTCCAAGATTATAGGTAGTGGAAACCTCAAAACACCAAAGTCTCCATCATATCACACGTGAAAAAAGGAAGAAAAAACTCCAAACATCTTGCTCTCCATATTGAGATCCATTTGTAATTAAAAAAACCCCCCAAATTGCAAAATAAAACCAATATATCATCATCCTAAACTATTAATTTGAGCTGGTTTAATTTTGCCTAGTTACTAATTTCTTTGTGAAGAGAGAGAAAATAAGCAAACAAAAAACTGAGCACTAAGCATTATGTAACACAAGTTATACAAACCCTTCATCCTTGTACTGCTCAATATCAGATCTCAACATGGCTACCAAATTCCCTCCTTCTTGGTTTTCTCTGTCCCGCTGCTGAAGGAGTGTCTCCAGTTCAGAGTTGGTCTCCTCTATTTCACAGTTTAATGACATCACTCTCTTCTCCAGCTGTGGAAAATACAGTAACAATGCAACAAAGTCAATCTTTTTGACTAAACTAGAAACTTTGACAAACAATCTTACACAACTGAAATGTAGTTCTAAAGTATTTTCCATGCACCTGGATGATTATTTCTGCTTTTTCCCGCAGCTGGGTTGTCAACATCTCCTGCTTCTTTCGGTGAGCAGCCTGTGCTTTCTCCCTCTCCTGAATCAACATCTGCTCCTTGTCACATAGTGATGCCTTTTTTTCAGCTTGAAATTCATCCTGCAAAAATCATATATACTTTTTATTTACATAAAGGAAAAACAAAACCCCATAACCAATCTAAAAAACACTATAATCAAAAGTGCCCCTTTTTTCTTTAAATGAGGACAGCTTACCTCTCAGATCAGCTAGCAGTAACTTACACAGTTAACACCACTAATCAACAAAATTATGCTCAAACTAGTTTTCAATTACAGATAGGTAGACACATAAATGAACTATCTGAAAGGGCTCACTGAGACCTGGGTCATTTCTCAATGTTGAGATAGTGATGAGAAACAAAAAACAGATGGGTGAGTGAAGACAGATGGACAGAAGCCACTTCAACTCAAATAGTACAACATGCATAATACTGAGTTCTTCATACTGAATGACTTACCAGAAGAAACAGTAAATCTACAGGGTAGATTTACATAGCTAAATGATCTAGAAGCTAATGAATTGCATCCCATCACTTACCTCAGAGTGCTCTAAAACCCTCTAAAGGAAGGGATATTGGACAACCTCCACTTCTTCATTAGCACATAAGGGAGGTGAAATAAGGTCCTGAGATCCCTTCCTAAAGAGTCTAGAAGGAACTCTGATTAGTAATTGTTCCTGCAACACCAGCATTGGGAAATTAGTCTTCTTAATCACAGTGTAAGAAAAAAAAAAGTAATTAAGTCTACGAACACAAATACACTCCAAGGTGACAGCTGCCTTTTTTAGTTGGTAAATCAAGAATACACTTTTCCCCCAATGCATGAAATAAGACTTCAGAACATATGTAGTCACTTTAGCTTTCCTGGATCCTTTGTGGAAGACTCAGACAGTCCTTACACTGAGTAGGCTCAAACAGCAGAAAGCTCAGCAGTTAGCAAGATGCAAATGAACAGACAAAAAGGAGTATGAGGACTTCTCTTGACCAGTACAGGAAACTTGTGAAACAGCCTGCCTGTTCTTCTAAGAATCAGTCCATCCACTGAAAGTGTATAAAGTAACTGTATAAAGGCTGTAGAAAGTAACTGTAAATAACTGCTATTTGATAAGGAAGGATTGGGGGAAGAAAGCAATGAACCTAGATGGCATGAAGACAACCCTATGAATGAGCATAGGGGATGCAGGCAGGGAAAGGCTCACTGTAAAAGTCTGTATCAGGGCAGGACACAGCTCAGCTTAACACTGCAAAAAGACCAAATCAGTCTCTTCTGGGATGAAACACTGGCCATCAAGCTAATGAGAAGAAAAAAAAACAACCCAAAACCAACACCTGCACAGCGGTACTAGCAGTAGAAGTATCTTAGGCAAAATATCAATTAGAAGTGAGGCGTCTAGCATCCCAAAAGCTAACCAAAGCACCTAGGCAGCACGGAAGACAGAAGAGCAGGAATCACTTCTGGGGTATGTGCATAACAGTCAGTCCAGCCCCTGCTTCTGTGGACTGAGGGATAGGGTACAGCTAAGGACAGCAATGCCAGATATACCTCCAGCAGCTTTTCATGATAGACTTGTGTTTCAAAAGCAGTTCCACCAGACAGAGAGGTCACAGAATGACCAAGACTCCACAGAGAGACAGAGGCATGACACACAATAAATTTTCTGCATAGCTGCAGCATCCAGCACTTTGTGTAGCTTGTAGTAGTTTGTGTAACCAATTGTTGGGAAGAGTCCTACCACAAAGAGCTGACAGGAACAGTAAGGATCTGTTGATGTCTCCCAAGGAGAGGTAAATATGGCTCATGTAATCTATTTATGCTCAGCAAGTTGAGCTCGATACATGCTCAGTACAGTGACCACTGAGATGAACATAAGCACTGCTCTTGAGTGTGTTGGTGAGTTTTCCACTCTCTTCTGACACATCATGTGTCTTCTCCATTCATTTCATAGCTCAGCACATGCTTCTCATATAACCAATGAAGGCATTTTGCACAGACTCAGAAGATGATAGGTAATGGTACACAAGGCCAAACAAGGATCAATTTCATGAATAACTATCTTGAAGATGTTTAAATAAAGATGCTTATCAAGAAAATATGAAATGTAAATGATGAACCCATGAAAGGAGATATTAAGAACAACTCGAAAAAAATCTCATGTACAAAGTGCTTACTGTCATCACACAATTTCTAAAAGCTTAGCTAGCACTGAATATGTTATTGCTACATATACACAAGTGCAGTAGACAAGAGATAATAGGCCAAGGGTACAGTCTCTGCAGACTCTAAGAAGAAAAAGTTCCAAGTGGCAAACTGAACATAAACGTATGCAAGGAACATTGCTTAGAGCAAATACTTTATGGTTATTATTTTGGTTTTGTCTGAAGGACAACACATCCCATTCAGGATTTTAAGACAACGCTGTATTAAATACTGTACATTCTTACAGAACACTGCATTGTTTCCAATACTGCTTTTCTACTAGCACTGTGAAGAGACCTAATTCAGATTGCTCTTTGAGTCCTATCGCTGAAAAACAAAAATGTACACCAGTTGTTCTTTTTCAGCAACACATAATAGCAGTGCACACTCTGGAGATCATTTTAGTCAGATCCTACCTTCAGCTGTGCAATCTGCTGTTCAAGCAGCACCTCTGACTGACACTTCAGTAGCTCAATCTCCTCCTGGAACTGAAGCTGCTGCTTCAATTTTACATCCTCAAATTGAGCCAGAAGAGCTGTATGCACAGTTTCTACTTCAGAGGCTGATGCAGAAGCATACATCTGCAGACAAGTAATATAAAGTATTTTTATCATAGTGACCATAACACTTACGAAAAAAAAGAAAGAACACAAGGAAAAAGAAAAAATAATTAAGGAAAAAAAACAAACAGCTGACAAACAAAAAAAACCACACAAAAGTAAAATATCAAGCTCAAACAAATTCCTGAGAGTAATTTCTCAATTGTTCTCTCCAATTCTCAAGGCCATACAGAGCTGCTGTCATCATGCTGACTACAGAAAAAAAGTGAATTGATAAAAATACATAACAAGCAACAAAGCATTAGGTACCAAGCATCTCAGTATTCATAAGGTCATTAGGTCAGACTAACGAAGTACTCCATACTTGTTCTTTCTAACAGACATTTCCCTACGAGGAATTCAAAGAAATAAGGAATAAAGAAGAGGAGAAGGGAGAGTGTAATTTTTAAGATGCAATTTCTCCTGTTCAAATGGGATTAAACATTACACAGCTCTATTTAATGCAATTATCCTATGATACACAAGAAGTCCATCAAAAAATATCAGAGAAAGTTTTGGGGATTTTTTGTTCATTTAGTTTTGATGTTTTGGGGTGTGGGGTTTTTTCCCCCCTATTATTCTAAGATGACTCATAGTAGTCATCAGATTAAAAAAAAAAAAAAAAAATCCTGTTTCTAGTATGAAGAACTTAATAATTGTGATAACTTCCCAGAAAACTACAAAAACTACCTTCCCAAGCAAGCTATTCTTCCAAAAGCAAAGAGAGTTTACAATGCACTCCAGCCAGCTGGAAGCCACTACCAGCTCTAAGACTTAACAGTCCAAAACAACACAGGGGATCTCCTCAAACCTAAATGGTTTTTGTGAGGTACACCAGGTAATAAGAAGGTTCACCAGCAATTGCTAGAGAGCTATTTGTCACACTACCTAAATTTCAAATTATTAAGTGAAAAAGCAAACTAAGTTCTATTTTAACATATGTTCTTTGGTTATACCTGTGCCCTTTCCTAACATAAGAATGTAATATGTAATACAGAAAAGTCAAAAGTCTTGATCAATTGTGTCTGCTTGCATCAAAAGAATTCAGACTGTATAAAAGGCTGAATAAATAGAAGACCTTATTCCATTTCAATGTTTAAAGAGAACTTAGTGTAGATGATCAAATTTTTAGCCTTCAGTATGAAAGTAAACATCATTAAGCTTACACATAAACATTCCCAACATGAAGAAATTATAAAGCTCTAAGGGCAACTAGGAAGATCTCCAGATCTCTCTAAAAAAGCCTATTTGGACAAGTATTACCCAGTGTAATTTATCTAAGAGAAGAAGAAATCAAAGTTAGCAAAGGTTGTTCTCTTATAAAAGCTTGAACTGACCAATTACTTTCCACAAATAGTTAATCACCTAAATTATTACCTATTGGTTTTCTATCTAAATGGCAGCTTTAAAATGTGGAACACTCAAGAACACCAAAGAAATTAAGCCTTCTCAAACCAAATAGAGAACTGCAAACATGGATTTAAATTTTAAAAATTCAGGCTAATGCACATACATGAAATTCTTTTAAGTCCTTTTAGATAAAGGAAGGCTTAAAAATGTTAACTTGTTCTCTTCTTATCTACTGGCATTCTTAAAAAAATAAATCCCAAAAGCTTCTCTATATAGAGCCTTACTTCTAAGGTTAATAAAACTGAATATACTTTATCATATAGTATGAATTATTTGGGGTTTAGTAACATTCTGACCTCTTTCTCACGTTCATGCTGTGCTTTTAATTCCCCCAATTCTTTTTCCAGCTCCCTAGAGAATTCTTCCTTATGTTTCTTAATTTCTGACTCATGAAGATCCTGAAGTTCTTGGAGTGCTTTCCTATGCTTTTCCTCCATATGCAAAACTTCCTCACGTAATATATCCAGGGCCAGACGTTTTTCTTCCTCCAGCAACTTCCTTTGATTTTGAAGGGCCATGTTTAAATCATCCTGTGTAATCATTAATTAAAAAAGGGGAGAAAAAAAATAGAGATAAGTATGCATTTCTGTAGCCCATTTGTAAAGCACGTGTCCTCCTGTACTGAAGCTTTTTAACTAAACACGAACAATATTGCCTCATGAATGAGCAGCACACATATATGCACACTCTCTACATCATTGGAGTGGGTTTATTTTTCCTCTCTAGTAAATGTTTTGTAAACCCCCTACTTATTTCTCTATCCATAACAGCACTCCCCATCAGCACACTCTTAACTTCTTTCTGTTTTGAAGTTCTTTCCACTCAAGAAGAATATAAATGCAGATTTAAGATCAGTTAGCAAAGATAAAACAGAAGAAAAATACCCACGCCTCCTGCAAGATCATCCTCTTAGCCTTTGTGGGCATAGAAACAACATAATCATAAGCGTGGGAAGTGAGCATGGCATCAGATAAGTCTGAAAAATAGTACATCTCTCTCTGGAAGGCTCTGAAGTTTTAGCAAGGAGATAAGCCTTCTTACCTCTTTGACTTGAAAAGCCTTGGAATTTTTTTTACTCATCTGAACTCTAAAAGAGATCAAACTTCTGCATTATCAAGAGTAAAGCCCCAGTTCAGTTAAAGGCTGAAAGACAAGATCCACTCATTAACTGTCTGCTCCTAAAATCCTGTGTAATCTGGGACCTTTAGAGATATCTTTCTTCTATTCTCTCCCTCAAAACTGTGCCACTGGGGAGGATCTTTAGATTCCTAGAGATGTAGCTTAACCTACAGAATTACACTTTGTTCTAGTAACTTCTGAAGAATTACATGGTAACACTATCAGGTAGAGAAGCTCTGAGCCACTGAGCCAAGCTCCAAACTGAATTATGTTAAAAATATTTCCCTCGTTTGTACTTTTCCACACACCGAGATAGAAAACTCATTAGTCTGAGCATTCAGTGAGACAAGTGACAGATGGACTTAATTTTCAGCTTCAGCTTTTTATTTCATCACACGATATGGTCACACACCATTGTTAGTCCTGGCACAAAGAAGGCTGTAGAAATACACCCCAAGGAAAGGGAAAAGGAGGTCCTACACAGAGTACCATGAAATTTCACCTTTTATTCCAAGTTTTCTTTCTGACTCACCTTATGAGCTTCTTCTGCTTCAACAGCCAGGGCTTTAAGTTTTTCTGTATGAACAGTAGCTATCTCAATTTTTAAATTCTTTTGGGAAAGCTGAAGTTCATCATGCTTTAATTTCAACATCTCTATCTCCTGAACCAAGCATGCTTGATCCCTTTCAGCCTTTTCAAGGAGCTGTTCTGTGTGCTGCAGCTTCTCAAGAGCTTGACCATGTTTCTCTCTCATACTCTGAATTTCAGATATGTAGGATGACTCCAAGGAATTCAGATCTGACAAGTGTTTAGCCTCCAACTCATCCATTTGTGCCTGATGTTTCATCTGTAGTTCAGCATCACAAGCTTCAAGCTGAATCTGCTGTCTACTTTCTAGTGCAGATTTAAGTGACTCTGTTTCAGCTTGGTGCTTTGTCTGAAACTCAGATTTAAGTTTCAAAATCTGTTGCTTATGATTCTCCTGTAACTGCTGACTCTGGAGTTCCAGCTCACTGACATGTTTCAGTTTCAGGTCTTGGAGAAGGATTTCTTGCTCAGTTGTAAATTTCTGAGTCATAGCTTTGTGTTCCTCCATAAACCTATATTATTTCCAAGAAAGTTAAGAGAATATTGTCAAAAAGGCACTGTCGTCTTTTAAAAAAAAATATTCAAAATAATAATAATAAAAGAAAATACTTGGTCTCCACAATTTTTTCGTTATGTTTCAAATACAGAAGTAATTCAAAGCAAGCCACAACAATGATTTCGTAGCCACATTAAATGCGTTTGCAATGTTACTTGGTAGTATCTGGTTATTACTAGGTAGACTGGCACTGTGTTAAATTACCAAGAGAGAGCAAAATACAAACATAATTCACTGTCTCTCTGAAAAAATACTGCCATGTGATAATCTAGGACATAGTATATACATTGTCAACATCTCAAATGTGTTGCCTTCAAGTAAATGAGCTGTCCTAAGAAACATTTCCAAAACCATCTGGTTAAGACTTGAGAAACCACCATGGAAATGTATGTGGGATACCTGGGCACTCCTTCAAACTTGTCTCAGCTCTCTAAAGTCTGCTTAAAGCTTATAAAGAATATTTAGTATCTGAGGTGCTGCAATTTACTATAATCACGCACTATAGTAGTTCTGGATATGGATACCGATATTTAAAAATTGATTGGTTATTTAAAGGCTAAGTTCTTGCTTTCAGTGTTTTCTTACTGTATTTATTTCCCCAATCTTGTTCTGTGAGCCTATATTTGGGGAGGAAAGAAGGAATACATTTGAAGCAATGCATGAAATACAAACATGTAGTTGTTAAAATATTTCCTTTAATACACTTAAAGCAATGGGGTTGGGAAAATTGAGCAGTTGCAACCTTCATGTCTACCCAGAACTGAAGAATACTATGAGGTCCATTAACCTCAGCATTCAGTGGTTAACACAAGTTTCATTCAAAGGAAAAACTCAAATTCATTTGAACTGTTTGAAAACACTTAAATAAAAATAGAGAATTTTTCATTTCCCTCCTCCAAGGCTAGTATATGATTTTCAGCTGGGTAATGGATTCTTAACTGTAACAGGCAGTACTTGACTACACTTTGACTTGCTACACTAGATTAAAGGCATGCACGCGAAGCAAAATCCTGTACTAAACTGTAAAGGACAGCATTACTGCTCCTTGGGAGAGTAAGCTTTACATAAAAGTCTGCTGGTGCCATCAAGTGACAAATCTACATCACTACCACTCATTAGGTTTAAAATAAATAATAATAAAAAAAAAAGGCAACAGTAACCATGACTGAACTGGTAAGTGAAAGCGCACAAATACTCAGGACTTACTTTTTTTGTGCTTCCATAAGTTTCAGTGCACATTCTTCCTGCAAACAAATTGTGGCCTTTTCCATTTCTTTTGCCATGAGCTCTTTGGCTGCCTGCAGGTCAGCGTCATATTGCTCCTGAAACTTTTGCAGAACCTGTGTGCTTGCAAGGCTGTCCTCTAGTTGTTGCAAATTGTTCTGCTGCTCTTTTACCAGCTTTTCCAATTCTAGAATTTTGGCAGCTTGGTGATCTTGAAGTTGATTCATTTCAGCTTCTCGAAGTTCAAATTCCTTTTGTAAATTTTGCTTTTCATACTCCACTCTGTTTTGCAGCTCTATGTGCAACAATGATAGCTTCTCTTCTGCTTGGATTCTCTGGTCCTCACTTTCACATTTCCATTTCTGCTCTTTCTCTTTGTACATAGCCTCTATTCTCTGGACTTCTTCTCTGGCTTCCCTTAACTGATTCTTGTGCTCCTCAGCAATTTTATACTTTACCTGTGAAAACAGTTATTAAAAAAAAATGCATAAGACAGCAAAACCAAATTGAAGAGTGTGACATTAGCATTCTCAGGCATCTACCATTTTGGAGAGACTCATTTCTTGCAGTGAAGTCACCCTTCCAAATATAACTAAGGATGAAATGTCAATTTACAGGCACTTGAATTAAACACCTGATTAAGAATTAATTGGAGTAAGGAAGATAAGAAAAATTTAATGTAAAATTCTGGAATTAATATAGCACTCTATGTTGTCTCCTCTTGGGGCCACTCTTCTTCATGTCAGGAGTTTAACTTATGAATCTATGGGCATGTATTTATATTGGCCATGATTAAAAATCACTTCTAATACTGTTTTCCTTATATATTCCAGTGGTATTATATACACAGTGTCCAAGTCCACGACAAGGACAATTCTTGTATGTAGCATAAAAGCAACATAAAAACAATGTAGCATAAAAACAAAAGGCAAAGAAACAAATGATATCTATGATACCTCAATGACAAAAGGCAAAAAAAAAAAAAGCAGTCCAAAATACACTAGGAGGTAAAAATAGAGTAAAATAAGGAAACAACAGGGTCATGTCTTAAAATTAAAAGCTATTAAGAGATCACATAGGAGCAGTATGAAGTATACTCTTCTGTTTTCACTTGGAAGGTTTGTTTTGCAATATATTCATTTATGCTACCACCTAAATGAAGAGGCAGAAAAGAAAGGGAAAACAGGTCTTAATTACCACAATCCTTAAAAGCTTGTGGGAGGCACTGGAAATACAAAGGTAACTGAGGAAATTCAGTGGAGTTTCACTATGTTTCCTAGAGCAAGAGACCAGATGGCAAACAAATATATATTTCCACACAGAGGATCAGCATGTAGGACAGGCTCACTGAAATTACTGCACTCTGTATATGCTTATTTTTTACTCAGCCAGCTGTACCACAAACAAGATACTGCAGGTGGTAAGAGTAAAGTAGTACTGAAAGCTTCACTACCAGAAGCTTCAGCTGAGTCTCCATGTTATCTACAGTCTGCACAACTGCTTTCTCTGGCCTTCTCCATGTGTTTTTAAGTCTAGAAAAAGTTACATATACCCATGACTCTCTAAAAAGAGAGAAAAAGAGAACTTGATAAGCAAGAGCTTCCTCCAGCTAATTCTCATAAGCATTCAAATGTTGGAAAAAACTAAACAATGAATTAACATCCAATCTAAGTTTAAATCACTTGTCCCATCTGAAGGTAAGAGGTAAAAGAAATGGGTCTAGACCGGATTCTCTAGGACTTGGACAGTGAAGGTATAAGCTACACAAAAGCAAAGCAAAAGCAGAAATCTGTTGCCTGATTCTCATTTCTTCCCTCAAAAATTGGGCTGAAAAATTATTTCTGGTTATACACTTCAAAAGAGTCTCCTATCAAAACTGGAAATGTCTTAAGTGCAACTGTTCAGCAGAGGGGCTTTTTCCATCTGCCACAGTGCTTACTGCTGAATTCTCCATTACCACATGACATGTCACAGTATGCAAGTGCACCACTGTACTTTTGTGTCAGGACACTACAAAGTGCTGCAGGAGATGTCCAGGATGAGGACCTTTTGCATGTGCCTGGATTGGAGTGGTATACATATGCTTGACACACTTCAATATAAAAGGTGGACTGGATCAACCCCTGAAGTACTTGCCTCCCCACACTACCTGTGCTCCAGTTAATCTGGAAAGAAACTAAATCATTAACTTTAAAGTGCTCTGAACATATTCCAGTATTTGTGTGTATCCATGTAAGTACATTGTAAGTACATTTACAGCTGAAGCTCCTATCACTAAACTAAAATTAAGTGCTACATTTAAAGATAAATGATGCTTCTATCTCCCTTGGCCTTCCTAATAGCTCTCAGCTGCCTCAACTGTACACAAAACAGTACTGTAATATGAATTACCTTTTCCATTTCCTCTTTCAAATGCTTTTCATTCTGCACAGAGAAGTCTTTTTGTTTAGTAATTTCATCCTTTAAGTGCTTTATTTCTTCTGTAAGCTCTGCAATATGCAGTTTCTCTGAATGGAGAAGAGAGAGCTTAGCTTTGTGCTCTTCCTCTAGCACAAAGACTCGTTCAGCCACCTCCATTTCAACTTGACGTGCTGCATCTTGAGCATTCTGTACATGCAGTTTGGTAATTTCTGAAAATAATAAAAAAGTAAAACCCTAAACTAAACAACAAAATAGAATTCTGGAATTTATTTTAACAAGTCCTATTAATGCACAGAAATAAAGCTGAACACTGTCAGCTCTGCAGTTTATCAATAGCCATACTAGCTCCAGGCTAACGAGAATCCTTTATCAGGATGATGCTATACTCAGCATTATCACCACCTTTAAAATCTATCAATAGCAAACACACACAGAATACTGGGGACGGATCATGAAACCTGTGGTAGGAACTCCCTCCTACCAGCAACAAGCACAGTCATTGCACTGACTTTTTGAGCAATGTAAAGGCAGATTTATGGGAGTTCTGTGCCCTCTTCTGCAAATACTATTTCCATGAGGCATTTTCTGCAAAAGCAAATGGCATAAATCTCTAAGCATTTTAATTTAAGCAGCTTTGCAATACTCTGTAGTATTTAATAAATCAGTAAAAAAGTAATTGAAGATAAGAAAAATTTAACTGCAAATGAAAAAAAGATGTATTGATCCTTTTAACCAACATAAAATGGAATACAGGAATAGCCATGTATGTTACACTGTAAGTTATGGATTATAAATGCAAATGTTTGTGTATCATACTGTGCTCCCAGAAGGAAGTTGCAGACGTAAGAATTGCCATGATCCCTTACCTGTACCTCAACAATACATGCATTGAACCAGCACAAGGTAGTATATTTCTATATATTACAACTCAAAGAAAAGAAGCAACTGTTAGGAAATTACATAAACCTATGACCACATAGAAAGTGTAATTAAATTTAGCCTGAAAAGAAACTTTAACCTGAGCTCTACAACAAAAGTTACTTATTACAAATTCTGCTACCATAAATACTTTTCATGAAGAGGAAAAAGAAATATTAACATCAAATGAGCAGAGCCCTCTCAAACCTACAAAAGGAACACAGGTAAAAAGATATAGAACATAGAACACAAGTGGGTCTGCTCTGTGAAGCAGAGTAGGAACTGGCCTATTTCATGCAAACACAAGAGACACGTAACACAGCTGACAAACAATAAGAAATTTTCAAATCAATATTAATTCAGGAAACTACAGTGCCCTTCTAAGCATCAAGAATGGAAACCCAATCGACTCCTTTTACCAACTGCTCCACAATTTAGTAGGTTTTACTACAGAATAAACAACTTCAAGTCCCACATCTTTGGGAGCTCAACTCAACATGCCCCTTGAAGTCAAAAAGCAAGTGTGCTCAGTTCCAAGAATTAACATATATTAAGCATTTCCTATAATTTTGGACACATTAGTAACAAACCTTCAGATAAACCTGTTTAAACAAAAATATAAGCCACACATCTTACCATTCTACTTCCCAGTCTGTCAGATTACCTTACCTTTTACATGTTCTTCTGAAAGTTGGGCACGTAGCTGCTCAAGTTCTAAACAATGCTTTCTTTTAATTTCCTCAATTTCTGTTATATATTTGTCTGACATATCCATCTTAATTTTCCTTAGGTCCTCCTCATATTGAAGTGCAAGGGAAGATCTTAAGGAATCTAATTCATGCCTATGTTGTTCTTTAAGCTTTACCTGCAAACAGGCAAGTTCTTCCTATGTAAGAAATGAGTTAGAAAAACATTCAGCTTTGAAGAAACTATGCTGACAATCTCTCAATGACAGCACTACATTAATTGCACTACAAAGCACCTGCTTGACACATATACACCTCATTTCCAAAAACCCTACTGGTTTTGCCACCTTTTTGCCATTCCATCTGCTACTAGAGAAGCAGAGCCCCTCAAGATAAACTCTGGAACCATGCCACAAGGCAGACCTGAGTTTCAGGAGTTGTTTGAAATATATACAGTACAGAAAGCAGTATAGATGATAAAGCACCACACGTATCTGGGAAGATAAACTATTAACAGTGAAGAGACCTCCTCTACTCACACCACAAAATTAGAAGTAATGATCTATGAATGCAGTCTCATACTCAGCTAGGTAACAAACAACAGCAAGGAAAAAGGCAGAATGTATACATTTCTCATTCATAACTCATATGGGTTCTGTGATTTACTACTGAAACTGAGCTCATGCTGTCTTGTGCAGGTCTTGTCTGCTTGTCATTCCCTCACAAAAGAAATATTACTTTTAATAATCAATTTAAAAAAATAAAAGTCTAAAGCAAAACCAAGACAAAAGTTCCTTTTTGAAACTCGTAGTCAACTTCAAATAAATTGAGCAAAGCCGCCACGACTTTAAATTACAAGATACATGAAAATAGGTGCATAAATGGAAGAGGAACCAAGTTATCTCTACTTGGTGAGAACAGACAGCAATAAAAGGTGCAATTACTATAGAAGCTATAGAGAAGAGAAACACCATGAGTTCTGCACTTCTGTGGAAGAGCTCCTTACTAGGCATGGGATAGCCCAAACAGAGGACAAAATTTCAGAACAGTTTCACCTGTTCTGCTAATCTGAAAACTATCTGAAGTTGAAAATTTACAATATATTTGTCAAAAATAATTAAACCTTAATAAATGTCTCAAATTTACTAACTCTTTGCTAAAAGCTGGGAATCTGATATCAATTTTCATACAGGTTGTATAATGAACACTAGAACATTAATAATATGTGGAAATTCCTACCTGATGTTCCAAACATTGATTTAGCTGACAAAGTGTGTCCATCCTCTCTTTCTCAGAGGTCTCTTCAGAAACTGCAATAGAAGAACTGAGGAAAAGATTTAAAAGTTTAAGAGTGTAATATGTCACAAATTAGGTTAAACGAACTTGCTGAGTCATGATGTAGTAACAAAAGTAGTTGGGGAGCAACTGCAATAGCAGTTCCAGACTGTTCACTGATGACTTCCATTGCTGGGTTTCTAACTATAGATCACCTAGTGCTCCATCCCAGTATCTTATAGACTAATACCTTTTATACAAAAAACAAACAAAAAAATCAACAACAAAAACCCCACAACAACAACAACACAACACCACAATTGAAACATCCTGTCATAATGTCATAATATGAGATGAAAGGAAAAAAAGAACAGATCACCTGATGTCCCCTGCTAGCTCCCGACTCACTTCTAACTCTGACAGTGAGTATTCCTTCAGTTCTTGCACTCTCTGATGCAACAAAGTCAATTCTTCTCTGTAGTTTTCTTCAGCAGCTCTTAACTTATTTTCAAAATAAAGTCTCAGTTGCTCCAATTCAGATTCGTGCTCACTTTTTCTTTGCTGATGCTGCTGTTCAAATTCTTGTTTTAAATGCTCTATTTCTTCTATCTGTGATGCACGAGCCAGGAGCTGCTCTTTTAGCTCTAGAATGAAAGCAAAAACCAACAATTACTTATCTGTAGGCTAAGTCATTCTGTGAAGATGAGACATATTTTAGTTGTTAAGACAGCAGTAAAATATTATCCCTCAAGCTACATAAATGAACATGTGAAAAACAAAACATTCCTTCCTCAGAAGACAGTAAAACCGTATTTTCCATTTACACTGCATTCAGAGAAACCATCCTCATCATAAAAATCAAAACTACCAGCAGACTGTTAGCCCTTATCGTTTCTTTGTGCTTCAGGTCTGGGTTAGCAACATGCAGAGTCCTCCAATATTGCTTAACCTTCACATCTGCCTCTTATATGGAACCAGAAGCAGTAACTTAAGTCAAGAAGATTTCATTTGCTGCAGAGAAAACTACCCAACAAACAAAATCAATTTTAGCACAAACTATGCAGATAAACAAAACCACAAGGAAGAAAAAATAAAACCAATACTGGATTACTTCAGTAGTGGTTTGGCTACCTATCATTAGCTCACACAGAGACTAAATTCATTGAATTAGAAGGAACCATGCAACAGTGGGAAAAAAAAATGCAAGGATGGTTCCGTAAGCTACACTCCTTTCAAAGAGGCCAGCATTGCAGCATACTCATGAACTTTTAGAGAGCTTTCTTCCATACGTTCTTTATTAAAGAAGCAGAAGCAGCAACACATCAGGAAGTTAAAAGGTTGGAAAAAAAGGACAAAAATCATGAGAGGGAATTAAAGTTTTCCAGATGGCTCAACTTCCAGGTAACTTAAGTTAGCTGAATCCCCATAGAACCACCTGAAGATGGAATTGCATGTCAAGAAAGAACGAACTTGGAAAAAAGCAGCTGCTTATGTTACAAAAGAAAAGAGGAAACATTTATGGAAACCACCCAGGAAACAACACTGCTGATAGTCACAGTGTGTTTTTGTATAGCAAGCCAGAAAATGCACACTTGGCATGAAAAAAAAAAATCTCACAGTGAAGATGCATATAAAAAGAATAAGTATGTACCCGGCTCAAGTTTGCTTCCAACAGGAGCAGCTGCAAGGCACAGGGACCAGAGGAATCAAGTGACAAGAAGGGACTAGTAACACCGTCAGTGGGTTAGGCAAGGGAAGTCTAATATGGCATGGGGAGGTTTCGTGTAACCAGCAAAATTTTCTGGCGCAAAATTAACCCAGAGAATTGTTTAACAGTTTTGAACTGGTATATATATCATTCTTACATCAGGGCACGGATCTGATCAGCTGCTATGTCTTGAATCTGCTACTATGAGTCCTCAAATCAATGCAAATTCATTGTCAAGTGATTACTAAAGTGAAGGATGCAAAGTAAAACAAAATACCCCTTTAAGATCTCACACACAAAACAGATGTCTTCACCTGCACCATGGGCTTGCATTCTGGTCTCACCATCTCATGCAAGATGAAGAAGAAACAGAAAGGGTCCAAAGAATGGGAATGTAATTAGAAACATGTCAGGAAATTTTCAAGTTTAATAAAGATTAGGGCTATGGGAGGAAATAGCTGCAATGCTGGCCTCTTTGATGGAATTCTTATCCGCTATAGTTCTGTAATAATAAAACAGAGATCTGATGTAGTCAAGGTAAAAAGTCTGACTAAATAGAAAAAAATACTTATTTGTGACCAAAAACCAGTAAGAAAACACCCTCACAAAACCCTATTATACTTCAAAAGCTATTTACAGCTGTATTCAGAAAATGAGAAATAACACTTGAAGCATATTACATTTGCCTTTTAACTACCCTAACAGAAGCAAAGAATGCCACCTGAAGTTACAGCCTCAGTACAAGGTGAACACACACATAGCCAAGGTCAACATCATGGTCTCTAGCATTTTGTCAAAGCTACTTCTTTCACGTACTCTACGTCTGTTTGTGCACACATGCCTGAGACATGTTCTGCTTAGTTTCAACCATAAATGTGTTAGCTCTGATCACACTGTAAAGCTGACTTTGTTTAATGCACCTAAATCTTGAAACAGAAAGCTTCAGATATATCAAGTGTACCATGTCAGATTTTATCCAGTTATTTTCACTAACATTTTTTCTTAAGTTTAATGCAGATAAACATAAGAATAATTAAAAAAAAAAAACAACACACCAAAAAACAAACCAAACTTGTTCATGTTTTACTTACTGTGCACAACATTTTCCTTTTATTTTTTATGTTTAGGGAATTTGTTTTTTAAGTATAAGCATAATTACAGGAAAACTAGGTTATTTTCAGTCTTAGGGCAAAACAACATTATCAACCAAGGCCAGCTTGGCTTGGTTCACAGCACAGGTGGGCTGTGAACTGAAGGACTCAGGAGGTGGGGTCCAAGATAGAAATTGCTCATGGCATCCTATCCAACTGTGGAATAAACCAGGCCAATGACAGCAGCAACAGATGTCCCTTAGCTGCCTTCTAGGAAGAGAACCAGAAGGCCAACCACCACTGCAAGGGTGCGTATGGCTATGGTGGATGCTCTTGCATCCCTCCATGGAAACATTCTTGCTCAACAGCCACACAAAAGTCTATGGGGTGGATGGGATCCACCCAAGGGAGCAGAAGTGCTCACCAAGCCACTTTTCATCATTTATCAGCAGTCCTGGATAACTGGGGAGGTCCCCAGTGACTGGAAGCTAGCAAACGTGATGCCTATTTACAGGAAGGGACTGAAGGAGGATCTGGGAACTACAGTCTGACCTCAAGGCCAGGGAAGTTGATGGACCAGCTCATCTTGAGTGCCATCGCAAGGCACATACAACACAACCACATTAGAAGGCCCAATCAGCATGGGTTTATGAGAAGGAGGTCCTGCTTAACTAACCTGAGCTTTTTCTGTGACAAGGAAGGTAAAGCTTTTGACAGTGTTTCCCACAGCATTCTCCTGGAGAAAATGGCTGCTCATGACGTGGCTGGGAATACACTTCACAGTGAATGGAGTTCAACCCAGTTAGCAACTGGTCACAAGTGATGCTCCCCTGGGCTCAGTAATGGGGGCAGTTCTGTTTATTATTAAATTCTTATTCTGTTAAAGATAATTTTATCAATGATCTAGATGAGGGGATCGAAGCACCCTCAGTAAGTTTGCGGATGATGCTAGTTAGGTGGGTGTGCTGATCTGCTTTCAAGTAGGAAATCTCTACAGAGAATGCTGGACAAGCTAGATCAATAGGCAGAGGCCAATGGTACGAGGTTCAGCAAGGTCAAGAGCTGGGTCCTGCACTTGCATCAAAACCCCCTACTACACTCCAGGCTGGGGGAAGAGCAGCTGTAAATTGTCCCAAAGCAGAGGACCTGGGGACACTGGTTGACAGCTGGCTGAAGATGAGTCAGCATGCACCCAGGTGGCCAAGATCATGAACATCCTGGTTTGCATCTGCATTAGTGTGGCCAGCAGGACTAGGGCAGGGATTATACCTCTGTACTTGTCCCCAAGGAGGCCATACTTTAAATACTGGGTTCAGTTTTGGTCCTTTCACTCCAAGGCAGCCACTGAGGTGCTGGAGTGTTCTCCAAAGAAGGGTAACAAAGCTAATGAAGAGTCTAGAGCACAAGTCTTATGAGAAGCAGCTGAGGGCCCTGAAGCTGTTCAGCCTGGAGAAAAGGAGACTCAGGAGAGACCTTCTTGCTCTCAGCTCCCTGAAAGGAGGTTGTAGTGAGGTGGGATCGGTCTCTTCTCCCAAGGAGCAAGCAGGAGGACGAGAGGAAATGGCCTCAAGTTGCACCAGGGGAGGTTAAATGTGGAGATTAGAAAAAATTTCTTTCCCAAAAGGGCTGTCAAGATCTGGCTCAGTCTTTCCAAGGCAATGGTGGAATCTTCATGCCTGGAGGGATTTATAAGTTGTGTACTTGTGGTGCTTAGGGACAAGGTTTAGTGGTGTCCTGGGTTAACATTTGGACTTGATCTTAAAGGTCTCTTCAACCCAGAACAGTTCTATGATTAAGTGTCTGAAATGCCTGTAGACCAACACCTGCAGCATGGGGAATAAACAGGAAGTTCTACAGATCTGAGTGTGATCAGAGGACCATAATCTCAGTGCAATTACAGAGACACAGTTGGACAGCTCAATGACTGGAATGCTGTCATGAATGACTATGTACTTTCTAGGAAAGACAGGCCAGAAATGTAAGGTGCTAGAGTTGCTCTTTGTATGAGAGCAACTGGAATGTATTCAGCCCTTCCTAGGTGGGGGCATGAAGAATATGTTGAAAGCTTATGGTTAAGAATTAAGGGGCAGGCTATCCTTTCTTGGGGCTATGAAAGAGCTGCCAGAGGAGGCAATTGACAGAAAGAGAATTTATGGTTAACACCTTACCTGGCAGGTCAAGAGAGGTTCTCCTCCTCCTCTACTCTCCCCTAGTGAGGTCACATTTGGAGTACTGTGTCCAGTTCTGGGCTCCCCAGATCAAGAAAGAAAAGGAGCTCCTGAAGACAATCCATCAGAAGGCTACAAAGATGATGATGGAACTGGAACATCTCTCTGAGGAGGAAAGGCTGAGAGAGCTGGGACTATTTAGCCTGCAGAAGACTAAGAGGGATCTCACGAATGCTTATAAATACGTAATGGGCAGTGGTCAAGAGGAAGAGGACAGACTCTTTTCAGTGGTACCCAGTGATAAGTCAAGAGGCAACAGGCACAGATGGGAACATAGAAGGTTCTGTATGAACATGAAAAAAAAAAAAGACTTCCCTGTGAGGCTGCCAGAGCCCTGGAATAGGCTGTAGAATCTTCTTCTCTGGAGATATTCAAAGCCCACCTGGATGCAATCACGTGCAACCTGCTTTCACACAGGGGGTTGGACTCAATGATCTCCACAGGTCCCTTCCAACACCTACCAAGCTGTGTTTCATTTGGATCTGAATGGTTTTGTTTCACTTTTAAATAGAGGTATCTTTAACACAGAGCTTTTATATATTTAAGAATTAAAAGTCTTTCAGAAGATGATAAATCTCCATGTTGAATGTCAATTAAAAAGAGTTTTATCCCACCTCAAAACTGAAATGGTATATAAAATACAAACATAAACATTTCTACCTTCAGACAAACTAATCACAGTTTAAAAATCTGTTGGTTTTTGTTGTTTTGTTTTTGTTTGTTTTTTTTTATGCAGACTGATCTTAATTATCTCCTAATAAAAGCAAATAGCCACAATAACGACTTGAAGTCATAACTAAGCAGTGAGCTTTACTGTCTACCTACAATGAATAGCTTTCTCAACTGAATACCTGCTTCCATACCACATACAAAGAGGAGCATGTTGTTGTATAAAAAAAAAAAAAAGCAAGAGCAAAAATGACTGTTAACTGCATTATACTTACTCTGACACTTCAGTAAATGTGTTTGGTTTCCACTGAATATTTTTATAGTGTGCTGGAATGGAATGGGAAGGAAACAAATGGAGTGAGTTTTTCCCCATAGCGATATGGTGGGGTTTTTGATACTGAAGAACCAACTAGTCAGCTGACACTGACCCACCTCTCACTTTAGCAACAGATCACCAGGGTACAACCCACTAACACTTCTGGGACCTACCTGTGTGTTTCTGATATACAATTAAAAGCATTTCATGGCAATAATGCACACTTCTATAAGCAAAGCAAAAAGTAAAATATGAGAGTTTTGAACATACCACTTAGCTCCTGTCGATTTGCCTGGGTACTGCTGATCTGAGACCAAAGCTGTCTGATTTCTTCTTGTGACTTAGTCTTGAGCTCTTCGTGCATAACCTGAAGTTTCTCCAGCTACGGACGATATGTTAAAAAAAAAAAAAAGGCACCCAACTTTTTGAAACAATTTTGTTCTAATTGCTATTTTTTTATGCAACAGACAGTTCTGGCAGCCATAGATGGAAACACTTAACCATAACCAAACTCCCAACTCCTGAACTAGGCTATCAGAGATACTGACTAGCACTTAACTGTTAAGACACACTCCTCAGAGTGAGGAATTTGTTCCTCATGCTGTATTTATACTCACTGTCAAAAATCAAGTATTAGCGAGATAAAAGTGAAATATAAAGTCCAGAAAACTGAGCATGTAAATGCAGAGGAAGAAATGGCACCAAATGGCACAAAGGCAATTGCGTTCAAAGCTTTTGAACCATGACAGAAAAATCCCAGTATATTTACCAGTTTCATGAGATGCATTTTAGTTTTTCAATAAAATTCCTAAATACAAATAAGTCACACAAATGACACGTATATGGCCTAGCATTTGGTTTATGTAATCAACTACTTGAGTAAAGAAATCTTATTTACCGCCTTCTGAAGATTCTGTTCTTTTTCTTGGCTTTTCATTTTTATATCTTCTAGGATCTGGTTATGTTCAGCCTCCAGCTGTTCTCGCAATTTTTTAAGGGCTAACTGGTGTTGCTTCTCCAATTCTACACATTTAACTAAAATTAAAAATGAGTTCTGTTACACCACCATCCTGGTTACTGAATAACCTGTACAACAATTTTGCAATTGAAATAGAAATGATGTCTCTAGACTTGAATGATAGCTTACAGGGAATCACAAAAATTCAAATACTTTACTATTCAAGTAAGTCAAACACATCCGTTTGGTGCTTCCTAGATCTCTGCATCCCATGCTGTTAGCCAAGAGGTAACAGTAGCACTGGAGGGATGATCATCTGCTCTCTGCATACATGAACAAGCCTCCTGAACTAGAAGTACCCATACTTGGAACAGGGAAGTAAGCATTTCTGCATGGTCTATAAACACAAAATTTCTTTGATGACCATACTCAGCAGCAGGCAGTAGAAGAGATGAACAGGAAGGACTAGAAAAGATTAAGTCAAGCATGCTCTGTCTCAGCACCGAGAACTCTCTGAACCCTGTGAACTTGCTACTACCTCACTTGGGCGACAAATCTTGATCTGCTCAGAAAAAATCTGTGAACGAGTGACTGCATTTCAGCCACAATGAGATGCAAGAGATGCACATTATCTGCACAGAAGAGAATTTAATAATACAAGTTCAGGGAAATCCAGTGAACTCAGGGCACCCTGAGAAGAATAGGCCATTGCTACAAATATGTCCTCTTAAGGAGCCACAGGCAAGTCAAACACTGTCAAAGCACTGGCCCTTTGCAGGTCAAAAAGGCTACTCTTCCAATTCTTGAGGAATAATTACTGGGAGCGACTTAAAAACTAAACTTATGTCAAAGGCACAGCATTGCTTGGACATGAAGGAAGGGTATATAAGTATACTGAATAAGCTTCCAGGATGACGTGCAGCTGCAGATGGTACACAGGGAATCCATTCCATGGTGGTTCCATGGACCACACTGTCCACAAAACAACGCAGATGGTGGAGAGAAGTGAAGCCCCCTCTGCCAGTCTCTGTGAATTATTGCAGAGGATGGGAACTTTATGGTACTATGGAACTGATAAACTGTATATTTGCTATTCTAGACCAACAGTCTGACATTTTTTGACAAAGTGCTGTCTTTCATGCAAACTTTACTCATAATCTCATCAGAATACCAAAACACACCTTCATCCCAAAGTCTACCCACCTCTGGGTGTGACCACCCCTAACTGAGCTTGCACCCTGGATTTTCTTCATCTATTTCTTTAAAAGCAAAGCAAGAAAATTTTACAACAATCATAACAAAGGTATTTATGACTAGTCACTAAAGCTCCACCTCGAGTGAGATGAAAAAAAATAGTATAAAAATGGCTTAGAGGAAGGGGGAACGTTAGGGAAGGTACGATCGTGAACAAGCCATGGAAGATACCTTTGCAGACTATCTCCGACTCCTAGAATCAGTTGGTGGGCTGAACAACTTCCCTCCCCTCCCCCTGGATGTCTTTGGGTAACATATGAACTATACCAAGTGTTTACTCGGAGAAAAAAACATAGAAATCTTTACAGAGAGTTGTTTTATGATTTTGCATACTGTATTACTCATATTCTCAATACTTGCATGTGCTTTTGCACACAGTATATTATCACCAGCAACCTCTAAGAACCTGTACTTCTGTTCTTCAAGAAACTGCATTATTCGCGTTGCTAGCTGCAGAGGTCTCTCAGCAGGTGCTGACAACTATTTACTAGCTTCGTGAGACCATGAAGCATGACTAGATAGAAGGTGCAACGCTCTATTCTTGAATCCAGATCATGAGTGTTCATCTATACTGAATGTGACTGGACTAGTAGTGCCAAATCAGATATCACTCAGAATCTAAACTCAGCCATCCCTAGCCCCTCTGATATCTGAGGACAAGCTGGGATGCAAAGGGGTTTATTTTCTGCCAAATTACTTTACCTTTTCACATGACATTTCTTAAACCTGGTCTTGCTGCTGCCACCCAGCATCATCCAATCGCTGTAACACCATATTCCCCTTTATTTGGAGAGTGCATTATTTCCCATGTCTTTTATCTGTAAAGTGCCTCTGAGGTTAGGCAACCCAAGTAGCTACCTCTCTTCACTTCATGGCACACTACACCTCGTAGCTCCTTTCATGCCATCACTGCCAGCAAATCTGACACTATTGTGCTAGTTAACCACTACCTCAACAAATGCGTCAGGTTTGAGACATACACAACATTTTCAGTTCTACCTCCTATTTGCATCTCAGCAAAAGATAAATCCCTGATGGGATGCACCCACAGGTGCTGAGGGAGCTGGCAGAAGTCATTGCTAGGCCACTCTCCATCATCTCTGGTAAGTCACAGGGAACAGGAAAGAGTTCCTTAGGACTGGAGGAGGGAAAACATCACTCCAGTGTTCAAAAAGGAGGGCCTGGGTAACTATAGACCAGTCAGCTTCACCTCCATCCCTGGAAAGGTGATGGAACAACTTATCCTTGGTGCTGTCTCTAGGCATATCGAGGATAAGAGGGTCATTAAGGGCAGTCAGCATGGCTTCACCAAGGGGAAGTCATGCTTGATGAACCTGATAGCCTTCTGTGAGGACATAACCAGGTGGGTAGATGATGATAAAGAAGTGGAGGTGGTCTATCTTGATTTCAGTAAAGCATTTGACGCCATACCCCACAGCATCCTCACAGCTAAACTGAGGAAGTGGGGTCTGGATGATCAGGCAGCAAGGTGGATTGGAAACTGTCCGAAGGAAAGAAGCCCCATAGTTGTAGTCAATGGGATGGAGTCTAGTTGGAGGCCTATAACTAGTGGGGACCCACAGGGGTAGGTGCTGAGACCAGTTCTGTTCAATATATTCATCAGTGACATGGATGAGGGAACAGAATGCACAGTCAGCAAGTTTGCTGATGACACAAAACTGGGAGGAGTGGCTGACACACCAGCAGGCTGTGCTGCCATCCAGAGACACCTGGACAGGCTGGAGACATAGGTGGGGAGAAATTTAATGAAATACAACAAGGGCAAGTATAGAGTCTTGCATCTGGAAAAGAACAACCCCAGGTACCAATATAGGCTGTGGATGGACCTTTTGGAGAGCAGCATCAGGGAAAGGGACCCGGGGGTCCCGGTGGGCAGCAGGATGATCATGAGCCAGCAACGTGCCCTTGTGGCCAGGAAGGCAAATGGAATCCTGG
>JANHFX010002355.1:0-12877 GCA_027560015.1 Chloroceryle amazona
CATAACTAAGCGCCGCTGGCTATCAGGCTGTAGGGAGAGGGGTCCTAGCTTCCCGTACATCGCGATATCTTCCGGCCACCAGGCCCTAGCCAGCAACACATCCCATTTTGTGTGGTATGACCATTTAAAGAATGTATTGGCTGGCACTAACACTTCTTGTGTGAGCTTGGTTTTGAGAAAAAATAAGAGGGTAACGATCTGAAGAGTAGGGTGCAATACTGAAGTAATAGAAAATACAGAGTGATTAGCAAAATATGAGTATCCCAAAGGGGTCAAAGACTGAGGAACGGGGTAAGATGGAGTGACTGTGCAGAATGTACCAGCAAGGGATAGTGTAAAAACACTCATGTTTTTACAGGAATTCAAATCAACTTGCCATCTTCTTTTATCTTAGCAAAAACTGGTTTCACAAGTTGTCCTTGCATTATGTAATGGTATAAAAAAAGCATGAAGAAATACATGTGGAAATGCATTACTAGTAAAAATTCCATACAAGAAAAAGAAAATATGTGTTGGGTGGGGAAGGTTTGCTAAATATGACACTGAGCAGTACCTGTCTGTCCCTTGACATTGTCACTGTCTTAGGTGGGACTGTGTAGCACAGGGTTTTCTTTGTTACACTTGCCTGGTATAGCTGGCTCTATCTCACTAGTCTTCATCAAACCCTGTTTTCAGTTCCTCCTACCACATCACTTCACTGGCTGTGCTTGACTTAGCAAGCAAATTTATCTCCTGGCCATGGCATATATGACTGGGGAACTGCTGTTGGACATTTTCTTTCCTGACCTACCTTTGGCATCTCCTTCACCTTTTTTATGTTACATCCTAAAACTCGCTTGACAAACGCTTACTAGGCATTTTCATTTGGATTTCCAATTACATTTTCTGATATGAGCTTAACTTTTTGCTGAACTACATATCTCACAATAGACCAAGTTTGCTGGGTTGCCAGTACTTTCCTGGAAACAAGGCTAAGATGAGGCTGTGATACATTAGCAAAACTGTAGAACCAACAAAGAACTTGGGCCACGAGGGGGACTAGAAACAGGAAGTTCCAAGACACTACATTATTGCAATAAAGTAGTCACTGTTGTCCCAAAATAATATTTCTTCATTGCATGTAAAAATGAAGATATTTCAATTAAGGATAATGTTTCTCTGACGTTCCTAAACTAGGAAAAAATGCTCAACCAGTCCCCTATTTTCACATTGACAGTATCTTTCCTTGTACCAACCATATGCCAGAAAATATTTTGACAGAAAACCACCAATAGGTCCTTTCTATCAGGATAGAAATATAAAAGTCTGTGGGGAAAGACTTAGAATAATATAGATGGAAAACAGATTTAAATGTCTATTTTCACAATGTTACTAAAAATTTGTTTGAATCAAAAGCATGTTGATTGAGAGAGACCCATGGAGGCCAGCCTCTCACTCAAAGCAAATCAAGTAATCTTGGTGATAGATTTTCTTTCTCTTTGCCAGGAGGAGCATGAAGCAGATGCTTTCTTCCTCCTCCACTTCGGACTGTATCTGGACATTTTCCAACAAGGTTTCATGTTGTGATTTTTTTCCATTGATCTTCAGCTCCATATTACATGAAAACTTAACAATATCCAGAGTGCTGAAGATATGCAGTTTAGTTGTTTTTTGCTCTCTTTTTATCCATAAAGCTGTTTATTCCCTACTCCCAAGGTTATATTCCATTAAAAGACCATCAGTTTATACAATTGATATCTTCAGTATCATCTCCTGCCACATCAGGCAGTGTTTGTATTCCTCTCTGCTCCATCCTGTGTTTATCTTAGCTGATGTTTATCTTCAGATCCTAGACTCTTGCTATCTAGAGATAACTGCTGGTTTTATTTTTACTATAATTAAGACAAAAATATTTTCCTGAGAATTGTAAACAAGAACTTCATGTTACTACCTAGGTTTCCTCCACAGTTTAAAAGGCTAGATGACTGTATTTTTTTTTCCTAGGAAACAAATGGAAAAAAAAATAACAAAACACCACCACAACAACAACAAAACCACCAACAAAAACAATGTTTTTTTCAGTATTGGATCAGTATCCTGATCTGAGAGAAAAAGCAGGCTGACATGATTTCTGAAAGCTGAATTCCTGAGATTGATCATACTATGATTAAGAGAAACGTTCCTCAGAGACAATAGCAAAAAAAAAGAAAATAAATTGTTGCATATGGTTAATTTACAATCATGAGAATGAAACAAAGATACAGATAGTGAAAAACTATATGGGCAGGAGAAACAGGATGAACATCAGTGTTTATCAGAATGGTGATGAGGGTGAGAGAAACGAGGGCGATAATGGTAAGTGAAGAACATTGTCTGTGGCAGTCAATACTCAATGCGAGCAGTGTTCAATCAATATGCAAAGAAGCAGCTAAAGTGGCTACAGCACAGTGCTCCGTGAAGAAGTTAAAATGGCTGCAGCACATACAGTGTGCATTTGTTAATCAACAAACAGCTGAAGTTGTGCCATCTACTGTGACATGAAGAAGCATGAGGCAGGGGCAGGCAAACAAAGGTTAAGTGGATAAAATGTGATTGATTATTAACAAGGCCGGCAAACAGGTGAAAAGCAAAGGCAGTTAAGACTGAAGGATGAAAAGCATGGTTCTTTGTAATGCCAATAGAAAATGCCAAACATACACCTGCAGATCTGCTCTGCTCAGGGCACTTGCAGCCTGGCACACACCAGAGGAACTGCAAAGCTGCTCAGGCAGGCTGTGAATCTCCCACAGCAATCCGTCAGTTTTCTGTCCATTTCTAAAAATGCTGAGGAGAATTCCTCCATTCGACTTCTGTCTTCTTCCAGGCATATCCTCAACAGTCATACAATACCCCCTTTTAATACCATCTCAGAGTAATAAGTAGGAACTATGATTACCTGCCACCACCATATACATCCTGTATTGCTAGAGACAATACCCATTCTGCTCTTTCAGATCCTTTTGCTATACAGTGCTTTGCTATTTCTTTGGCCTGTTCCCTGTCCAAATCTTTACTTTACTTTGTTAGTTCCACTCATTGAACTTATTTTTGTTGTAATAGATGAGAAAATAAATGCAACTTGCCAATGAAATGGAGAAGTGCACTGTACAGATAACACATTGTAGTCAAAGTAGAAATGCAGAGAAGAGTGGTAACATTTAGTTAGAGTCTTTAGAGAATAGAAGGGCAGCCACTTCTAGACTTCCTCCAGTGACACTCTGACAGCTTTCTCTTCTGGTTTAGTATTA
Source organism: Chloroceryle amazona (assembly GCA_027560015.1). NCBI lineage: Eukaryota > Metazoa > Chordata > Aves > Coraciiformes > Cerylidae > Chloroceryle > Chloroceryle amazona. The sequence goes on from JANHFX010002355.1 coordinate 3,267, forward strand.
GCTTATTTGGGGGGATTTGGAGAGGGGATAAGGTGGGTTTTTTTCACGTTATAAGTAAATGGAAATGAAGCCCAAAGGAGATAAGTGATGAAAAGAAGGTGAAGAGGTACTATCAATTGTGTCACTATTCTACAACAGGATCTATCAAGAGGTTTGTGACCTAGAATTCGTATACCTTCTTTGTTTATCAAGACTGGCCAGAATTCAACATATTCAAAACCAAAACAAGGCCCTGAGCTTCTCAGCAAACCTCACTTAGTTTGTCCATAATAATTTGAAGTGGAACACATTAAGCATAGCAAAAATACTGTACATATGGCTAAGATCTCATAATTAAACCTTGCTGCATATGGCTTGAGATTTTTTTTACACCATGACCTCATGTGGAATACTGCATCCAGCTCTGGAGCACTCAGCACAAGAAGGACATGGACCTGATGGAGCAGGTCCAGAGGAGGACCTGTTTTCTACATCAAGCTCTTTTCTATAACATAAACAGCAAGAGTAGAAACTTTAATCATAGAATCATAGAAACATCTGGGTTGGAAGGGACCTCTAGACGTCATGAAGTCCAAACCCCCTGCTGAGAGCAGGACCATCTTCAGTTAGAGAAGGTTGCTCAGAGCCTCATCAAGCCTCACCTTGAATGTCTCCAGGGATGGGACCTCAACCACCTCTCTGGACAACCTGTTGCAGTGTCTACCACCTTCATGGTAAAGAACTTCTTCCTTACATCCAATCTAGATCCACTCTTTTCTAAGTTAAAACCATTGCCTCTCAACCTTTCACTACAGGTCTTTGTAAACAGGCCCTCTCCAGTCTTTTTATAAGCTCCCTTCAGGTACTGGAAGGTGGCTATTAGGTCTCCCCTGAGCCTTCTCTTCTCCAGACTGAACAATCCCAGCTCCCTCAGCCTGTCCTTGTAAGAAGGTGTTCCAGCCCCCTGATCATCCTTGGGCCCCTCCTCTGGACCCCGCTCCATCAGTTCCATGTTCTTCCTGTGCTGAGGGCTCCAGAGCTGGATGCAGTATCCCAGGTGAGGTCTCAGCAGAGTAGAGTGGCAGAATCACTCCCGTCAATCTGCTGGCTGCACTCCTTTGGATGCAGCCCAGTATGCAACTGGCCTTCTGGGCTGCAAGCACACACTGGCTGCTCATGTCCAGCTTCTCATCTATCAGCACCCCCAAGTCCTCTTCTGCAGCTGCTTTCTATTGCCTCTTCCCCTAGCCTGTATTGATAGTGGGGATTGTTCCAGCCCAGGTGCAGAACCCTGCACTTGACCTCTTTTTGAACCTCATGAGGTTCACCTGGTCCCACCTCTCCAGCTTGACTAGGTCCTTCTTGATGACATCCCATCCCTCTGCTGTATTGACAGCACCACTCAGCTTGGTGTCATCTGCAAACTTGCTGATGATGCACTCGATCCTGCTGTCTATGTCATTGATAAAAATGTTAAACAATACAGGTTCCAGTACCAACCCCTGAGGGACACCACTTGTCACTGATCTCCATCTGGATATTGAGCCATTGACCACTATCCTCTGGATGCGGCCATCCAATCAAATCCTTATCCACTGAATGGTCCACCCATCAAATCCGTATCTCTCCAACTTGGTGAGTAGGATGTTGTGGGAGACCGTGTCAAAGGCTTTGCAGAAGTCCAGATAGATCACATCCATAGGTCATCCCTTGTCCACTTATGCAGTCATTCAGTTGTAGAAAGACACTAGGTTTGCCAGGCAGGATTTCCCCTTAGTGAATCCATGCTGGCTATCTTTGATCACCTCCCTGTCCTCCATGTGCTTTACCAGACCTTCTAGGAGAATCTGCTCCATGATCTTCCCAGGCACTGAGGTGAGTCTGACAGGTCAGTAGTTTCCAGGGTCCTCCTTTCTACCCTTTGTGAATATAGGTGTAACATGTCCCTTCTTCCAATCACTAGGGACTTCACCTGACTGCCATGACTTTTCAAATATTACTGAAAGCGGCTTGGCAACTACATCTGCTAGTTCACTCAGAACTCATCGGGTTCCACAGACCTGTGTATGTTCAGGTTCCTCAGGAGGTCATGAACCTGATTTTCACATACAGTGGGAGTGACTTCACCACCTTGATTCCTGCCTTGTAGTTTTTTGTCTTGGGTGGTGTTGGGAGAGAGGTTGCTAGGGAAGACTGAGGAAGAAAAAAATCATTGAGAACCTTAGCCTTCTCTTCATCTGTTGCTACTATCTCCCTGTTCTTATTGTTCAGGGAGGGTATGTTTCCTTTCACCTTCCTTTTTTTCATTGATGCAGCCATTTTTACAGCTTGCCCTTCTTGTTATTTTTTGCGTCCCTTGCCAAGTTCAGTTCAAACTGTGCTTTGGCCTTCCTGACCTCTGCCTGCAGAATCGGGCAGCATCCCTGTACTCTTCCCAGGATACCTGTCCCTGTTTACAGCTTGCTCTTACTTTTTAGCTTGACCAGCAGGTCGTGACTCAGCCACATTGGTCTCTTCCCTTTCCTGCTTGATTTCTTACACTTAGGGATCAAGAGCTCTTGTATTCTATGAAAAGTGTTTTTAAAGATCTGCCAGCTTTGTTCTGCTCCTTTGTCCCTGAGAACCGTTTCTCAGGGTGTCCTGTTAATTAACTCCTTAAAGAGATGGAATTTTACCTTTCTGAAATTCAGAGCCCTGACCATACTCCTTAACTGATTTGTGACCCTTAATAATACAAATCCCACCAGTGTATGGTCACTGCTGGCCAGGCTGCCTCCAGTCTTGAGATCCTTGACCAGCTCACCTGCATTGGTGACCAGTAGATCCAGTATTGCATTCCCTCAGGTAGGGCTGTCTATTTCTTGTCCCAGGAAGTTATCAGCAAGACACTCCAGGAACCTCCTTGACTGCCTACTGCTGGCTGTGTGACTTTTCCAGTAAATGTTGGGGTGATTGAAGTCCCCCAGCAGGACATGAGCCTGTGAGTGTGATACCTCCTGTAGCTGGAGTAGGAATGCTTCATCAGTAGCCTCCCCTTGATCAGGAGGCCTATAGTAGACTCCAACAAGGGCAAATCAAAGGCAAAATAATGCTTTATTACAATAAGTGACAGAAGAGAAAGACAACGTTGGTGAATACTGACAGAAGGATAAGGGCTGTTTAGGTGTTGAGCTATTGTTGGTCCCTGGTTCAGCTGAAAGCCATTACAAGCTTCTCAGCCTTTGTAAGTCTACAGTTGCCATTTACATCTTATTAAATATCACAGAATCCAACTACAAAACCCAAACCCAAAGGAAATCCACTTTGATTGTCCCCTGTCCTGGTCTGACTCTTACTAACCTTCTCTAACTGCACTTCCTGAAGTTAACAGAAGATTTTTGCTTCTACTAGTGATAATATTTAGACCATGTTTAGAGTTAGTACCAAGTTAGTACCAAGGCCACTGCCAAATTTTGTATGCCACATTGGGGTTGTAGAAAGTAAAAGGCCACACCTGCGGGGAGGAGCAGACAGGACAGGTGACCCCAAACTGACCAATGAGGGATGATACGGGACACGCAGGCAGGTTTGGCAAACTGTCTCAAGTACTGGGGTGTATAGAAGGAAGTCCTGCCAAAGCACTCCTCTGGAGAATGCACTCACCACTGAGCCTAAGTGAAAGCTACCTCTGAATCTCTGTTTCAGTTTCAGAAACTTAACCTTGTCTCCTCTTCCCCACCTTCAGTTTTCCAAAGGAGAAGATATTCTGTAAATTCAATACCAGTTCAAAAAAAGTTTTGAAATGGCTAAATTCACATTTTTCCATTTCCTAAAGATTTTTTACAACCTTGTTCTCTTGCAAGTACATATTATATACATGTCAACAAAGGCTAAAAAGATGGAACATTATAATTTTCTCAGACTCTAAAAGGAATTATCATTTATCACCAAAGCAGTAATATTGGACTTGGAAAGGTATGTTACCTTGCCATTTTTAATTCCCTTAGGTATGGCCTCAGCATATTCCAGGTAGGATTTTCTATGATGGCAATACTTACAGGGGATGTATGAGCACTAACAGAAGAGTAACTTTCATAATGAGGTTTATAAAAGCACCCAATTTAATGGAGGATTAAAATAATAAAACATAAGCTGAAAAGCATAAAATGTGAAAATAAAACTCTCCAGGTATTTTAACACTCTAAAAGTCTGAACTAAAGGGCTTTAGAAACACATACCCCATGGAACAATCAGTGGGCCTTCTATTCCTATGTTATTTATGAGCCAAGAATATTCCACTTTTAGCAACTGTCATTTTTTGATTTTGAAAAAAATAAAAATATAAACATCTCCGTTCTAGAAATAATTGCAATCTCATCTTAAGAGAAAAGGATCACACAGACATTTTTCCTTGTTTCCACTTATTTTTGCTGTATTAAAAAAGAAAATAATTAGGTTTATAAAACCCTTCTTCTGGTAACCCAGGAGTGGTGGCTGCCAAACAACATTTAATAAGCCAGTGAGTTGACTGGATTGTTCCAGTGTTCATTGATGGCTCCTGCCCATAACAGTCTCTATAGTTGCTGCAATGTATTATTAGTCTAACAAAGACAAAAATAATATTAATGTCACAGAGTTCCGTTGTAAAGTAAAATGAGTGAAGAGCCATCCTTATGTTTGGATCCTATTTGAAATGTAATTCATGACATTTTCTAACAAAAGTTGCAATTAGTGTCATGGACGTTGCTGTCATTGAAATGCAAACACTTAGTTTCTTGTCTTTCTAAATCAGAACAGCTGTCAAAATTCAGCTAAATTGAAAGGAATTGTAATTAGAAATCCCTACTTCATAAAATTTCCGGTATGCTTTAGCTAATGACAAAATAATAATTATACAGATTTCAGCCACAAATGTAGTCTTAGGGGTTTTTTTATAGAAAATATTGTCTTTTCTGCTTTTCTGAATGCTAAGTTCAGTTAGAAATGGAGTCTAGCTGTGAATAAAATATTACTGTGTGTCCCCTGTTATATGCTATTATATACTGTTAAAAAGTAACACTATGTTTTGGTTTTATTTTGTTTTGTTAAATCGTGTGTTTATTACATCCCCGAAGTCTTTTCTATGTTGAAAGTTAAGGCATTTACTACATAACAAATAAAATGCAATGGACATGTTAAAGATGCTTTGAGAAACTTAAACTGAGTTTGCATCATAGATGTTCATTCAGTTCCTCAGAGACACAGATTCCATTAGAAAGTTCTTGTTGTTTAAAACTAGTGAATGATTCTGAAAATTATGTTATGCAAATGCAGACCTCACAAAGCTGATGGTTTGGGTAGAATAAGGAGGGAAAATTAGTTTCAAACCTTTAATCCAATGCACAGATACCTACAGGGGCTGCTGTTATAGTGAAGGCAGTGCAGCATTCATGTGATTCTTACACAGTTTATGAAAGGTTTTCAGCTGTGCCTGGCCTCATTCATTTATTAAGCAGTATTTTTAATTAGTATAAGTGTCATGTAATCTGGATAACCATGAGACTCCATCTTTCAAAAGAAATAATTTTTTGCACAAATTTGCAAATAGTTCTGGTTCTTAAAAAAAAAAATCCTCTTAAAACTTAAACTTTATTCTTTGGCAGAGTCATTACTCGGACAATTGTTTATTACAATTTGCTCATCCCTAATTCCAACAAATTCACCAACACATTTCTTACAGAGTAACAAATAGAAACAGCAAAATATTGTCAAACCTCTGTTCTAAAGTTTCTGCAGAAAGATAATAATGCAGTTATGCAGTTGAATATGGAGGGAGTTAAACTGATCTATGAGCAGAAATAAATAGTTGTTTGTTTAATAAATTATTCTCTTTTAATCATTCTTTTATTGCCAGGTATCCTTGATTTGTTTCCCATTTGAATGTCCATATAATACTTTTTAATATATTTACTGTCTCCTTTTATACAAAAGCCCATATATTCAAAGCTAGGCACACTGAGGCATCCAACTAAGTGACCTGATTTTTAGAAATGTTGACAATCAGCTCCCGATGTGATCAATACATATTGATTCCACATAGTACATTCTTTTTATTCAGTTGAAATGACAGCAATATAGCCATGTAGTATTTCATGAGGAATCTATAAAAATATCTGTGTAATTGACAAACTAAAAGTATATGTCAAACTGTAATTCCATTGTCATATAGGGCTAGTAATACTTGATAGTGAGTTGTAGATTTTGAATTAGAGAACTTACTTATGTATTCTCTGAAATGTAATAAATGTTTTCAAACATTATAGATAAGGGCTTAAAACCTGCCTCTGACCTCACAAATAGTGCACTTGAAATGTTCTTTCTCACACATGTAGTTATTAACAGTACATATTTGTATCTTATATTTTGTGTAAGAACAGTTTCCCTGTGAAGCCAAGCTACTGATCTTGAAAGATTTGTTATGTTTTGGTCTTATCATTCTTACCATCCTGAAAATGCCATAACTTCCCTCACCTTAAAGCTGTTACTGCATTATAAACTGGAAAAATCAACATCCTATCTCTGTTAACCTTTGGCAAAGCTTGAGGAACTATTCCTTGCTCATGAAAAAGACATCTAATTGCTAATCTATAATCCTTTTAATATGCTTTACGTTTTGGATTGATCTATTGCCAGCTGACCCAGCAGTGCCCATGGCTATATTAATCCTATTATTCACATGTTCCAATGGAATTCTCTAATGAAGTCTAAAAGGCTTGCATAGTACTGATTTTAAGGATGGTTGTATTGCACCTTATTATGGAACATTCTGTTGTATCACCTAATTGTCCAAATTATGTTTTTTCCCAAGGCATAATTTATTTTGATTAAAAGCTTTATCATATTGTTTTCATCTCTGTTCTCTTTTTTTTGGGGGGGGGAATTGCTTATTTAGAGCTTCAATGCCATCATACTAATAAGCATTACATCGCTTGACCAGACTGAAAATAAAATTAACAAAGTAAACAATGATGTTTTGAAGAATAGGAGTAATAAATAGTAATAGTATCTTGTATATTTAGAATTTAACCTAAGGATTTAAAAACACTCTAAAAACAATGACAAATTGCTAGACCTTAAAACAGCCTTTTAGGAAAGCATTTTTAACAATATTACAACTTTGTAGAGAAAGAAATTAAGGAACCTTGTTAACAGTAAAGACAGTTTACTATCATCTGCCACAGTTCTTCAATCTCAACTCTTTGTCATCCTTTCTTGCAGAAAATACTGGAACAGTAATCTTTGCATTGACTTCTCCTTTAAGAGTTTGAAGCAATTCACAGATGTTGAGACTGAGGTAATCACTTTTAGTGTCCCACACTAAAAACCAAATCTATCTTTCGCTCTGTGCATTGCACAACAAGTAGAACACATCGTCTGTAAATACTGCATCAGAAAAAGTTTCTAATCCAGCCATCTGTAATCCAGTGCAACTTCGAAAATAAAGGCCTCTATTCCCTACAAAGATGCCCTTCACTGAGTCTTTTTATGTTTTGGGTCATGTACCTCCACAAAACCTGCCTTGCAGTTACAAGAGAAATCACTTACCTTTCATCATGCCAAAAGAAAAATAATAGCCTGCTCTGTCAAAAAATCACTCAAACCGATGGTCACAGGTTATTCTGACAACCATCACAAGAAATAAGAGCATCAAGAACAGAATCTGTATTTTCTAAACTGTATCTCTGCTATATTAATAACTTATCCCAACTGGCAGTAGCCTTCAATTGCTTTGCATTGGAAATTAACATTTAATTATTAACTCTTCAAAATTAAAGAAGATTAAGGTTGTTATAATGTCTCAGATGCTGATCATCAGAATACACATATTCCTCATTGACTAAACATCAAAACCTCAGCTCAATAGTAACCTTCAGTTACCTGAGCTTTCTCTCTTAGATCTGTTTCAAAATACTAAATTTATCTCATAAAGCATAACCTTAGACAAGTAATGTGACAATGGAAGGCTTATTACTTTCTTAGCCTTACTAAGTCTTATGTATTTATATACAAATAGAGATTTACAACATATGCTTACAATATCCAGCTTATATTACATGATACTGTGAAACGGGCACTTTGCTTGTGCTTCCAAAACATCAGCAAAAATGAGTATGTATGCATGTTGTCTCTGATATACTCTGGTATATTTCTCTAATTGTAATGCTACTTAATTATCCAGTATAATGGCTACAGGTACTCTACTCATAACCAAGAGTCACATGCTTATTTCAGAATAATAATTTAAAATCTACTACATTGGTGGCTTTGGAGGTCATAATTTTAAATAAACCAAAAAAGCAGCAGTTGCACAATAGTCAACATGTACACGCTTTCTTGACAAAAGACAGGTCTCACAAAAATCTCTAGGAAGAATCATTCTTTCTGACAAGTAGTGGTCCTTACTTAGATTTTGGATTTTTTACAAAGCAATTGCTTTCCCTGGCCACTTGGATCAAACCCTCTGCAGGGCTTTCCATACAACATTCTTTCCTTTCTGTACATGCATCTGAATTTCCTTACAAAGCAAATCAGAGAGACTAGGGAATTCAGTCTGTGTCTTCATGACATCAGGAATTTAGGACCTACCTCAGAGGACCTATGTCCTACAGCATAGACAAGGCAGCATTTCCCACAACTAAGACACTACTCAAATAATTTCTCACAGTGTTTTGCCTCCCACCCCTGCACAGTAGGAGGTAACTATGTAACACCTCTTCCCACACTACAGGAATCTCCGAGAAATGAGACCTATGATGTTTAAAGATACTTGATAAGCCAGAATTAGAGACTGAAAATTCACCTGGGATTGCACTGTAATCCTTCACCTTACAAGCAACCTCTCTGACATTCCAAGAAATCTCTGAATTGTGATTCAGCATGGACAACAGAGTAACAAACTAGGACAAGGAGTTAGTAAGAGATATAATTGGAAAAATAAGTAGTTCAACTAAGGGAAATCAATAGAATGTTCAACCTTTGGCAATACATGTTATTAACATAAATGTGCTCATTAGTCTGCTAATAGATTTACCAGACAAAAGCATTTTTCCCTTTAGGTACATGAACACCACAGAATGTAAGAGTCTCTGACTCATTGTATCATCTTAAAAGAAGAGAACTGTGTCAATGTTAGACATATTTCCTTCAACCGGTACTAGTACCCACCAAACTGACAACCTTCCACCACTCCCCTCCTAAAAAAAACCCAAACCCAAAAATGCAGCTGTCTATGCAGGACATCAGCAGGGAATAGCGTTAGAAAAATATTATAAATCATATAGGCTGAGAGACAGGGTATAAAAGGCTGTAAGATTCATGAACTGAATGCAAAAATGAAAATCATCTGGGGAAACATATGTAGATGTTGGTTTAATTATTGCTTTTTCAGATACCTGAGTTCACAACCAAACTCTTTATGTTCTCGTATCCAATTTGAAGGAAAAAAAAAAGAGAGAGAAAGAGAGAGAGAGAAAGAGAGAGAGAGAAAGAGAGAGAGGGAAAGAGAGAAAGAGAGAAAGAAAGAGAGAAAGAAAAGAGAGAAAGAAAAGAAAGAAAGAAAGAAAGAAAGAAAGAAAGAAAGAAAGAAAGAAAGAAAGAAAGAAAGAAAGAAAGAA
>JANHFX010002356.1:0-16622 GCA_027560015.1 Chloroceryle amazona
TGCAGAGCCTCCTACCCCCAGCAGATTGACACTCCCACTTCATTTGGTGTCATCTGCAAATTTACTGAGGGTGCATTTAATCACCTCATTCAGGTCCTTGATAAAGATACTAAACAAGACTGGTCCCAGAACTGAGCCCTGAGGGACACCGCTTGTGACTGGTCACCAACTGGATTTAACTCCATTCACCACCACTCTCTGGGCCCAGCCATCCATCCAGTTTCTAACCCAATGAAGAGTCCATCTGTCCAAGCCATGAGCCACCAGCTTCTCCAGCAGAATGCTGTGGGAAACGGTGTCAAATGCCTTACAGAAGTCCAGGTAGACAACATCCACCAGGCGGGTCACCTGATCATAGGAGGAGATCAGGTTGGTTAAACAAGCTGGGCCTGATCCCCCTGTTGTCCTGAACTTGCTGCGCGATCACCCCCAAGATGAACCGTTCCATAATCTTCCCCGGAACAGAGGTCAGGCTGACAGGTCTGAAGTTCCCTGGATCCTCCTTCCTGCCCTTCTTGTAGATGGGGGTCATGTTGGCAAGTCTCCAGTCAACCGGGACCTCCCCAGTTGACCAGGATCACTGATAAATGATGGGGAGAGGCTTGGCAAGTTCCTCCGCCAGCTCCCTCAGCACCCTCAGGCGGATTCCATCCGGCTCCACAGACTGATGGGTGTCCAGTTGGCTTAGCTGGTCTTTCACTACTCTTTCCTGGATTGTGAGGGGATTATTCTGATCTCTATCCCTATCTTCCAGCTCGGGGGACTGAAAACCATGAGGATAACTGGTCTGACTATTAAAGACTGAGGCAAAGAACGCATTAAGTACCTCAGCCTTTTCCTCGTCCTTGGTAGCAATGTTCCCTCTCGCACCCAATAAAGGGTGGAGACTCTTCCTGGTTCTTGTTTTGTTGTTACTATATTTGTAAAACCACTTTTTATTATCTCTTGCAGCGGTGACCAGGCTGAGTTCCAGCTGAGCTTTTGCCCCTCTGATGTTCTTTCTTCCACCTAACTAAATCCCTGTACTCTTCCTGAGTAGCCTGCCCCTTCCTTCCAAAGGTGGGAGACTCTCCAAGTTCCAGCAAAGGCTCCCTGTTCAGCCAGGATGATTGTTTTTCCTTCCAGTTTGTCCTGCAACACACAAGGATAGCCTGCTCCTGTGACTATAAGAGCTCCTTCTTGAAAAGAGTCCAGCCTTCCTGGAGCCCTTTGCCCTCTAGGACTGTACCCTGAGGGGCTCCCTCAACCAGTGTTCTAAACAAGTTGAAGTCTGCTCTTCAGAAGTCCACGGTAATAGTTTTGCTGACCCTCCTCCTTACCTGGCCAAGAGTTGAGAATTCTATCATTTCATGGTCACTAAGCTCAAGACGGCCTCCAACAACCACATCATCCAGCAGACCTTCTGTTTGTAAACACCAAGTCAAGCAAGGCACCTCCCCTGGTGGGCTCACATACCAGCTGAGTCAGGAAATTCTCTTCCACACACTCCAGGAGCCTCCTGGACTGTTTCCTGTCTGCTGTGTTACATTTCCAGCAGATGCCTGGTAGGCTGAGGTCCCCCACAAGAACAAGTGCTTGTGATTTTGTGGCTTCTGACAGTTGTCTGTAGAACAATTCATCAACCTCTTCATCCTGGTTGGGTGATCTTTAACAAACTCCCAACAGGATATCCGCCTCGGGGGCCTTCCTCAGCTTTACCCATAAACATTCAGCCGGTCCGTCACGCCTGTTGACTTCCATGCAATCAAAACACTCCTTAATATAGAGACCCACCCCACAGCCCTTTCTATCTTGCCTATTCCATTTGTAGAGCTTATAGCCACCCACTGCAGCACTCCACTCAGGAGAGTCGTCCCACCATGTTTCCGTAATGGCGACTAAATCACAGCAGTGGCCTCCAGCTCCTCCTGCTTGTTTCCCATGCTGCGTGCATTGGTGCAAAGGCTCTTGAGCCAGGCTAATGACAATTAGTAACAATGGCCTGTCACCCTTAGGCTCAACTGTAGTAGGCCTGGTTTTATCCCCCTCCCCCTTCAGACCCAGTTTAAAGCCATTCCAGTGAGCCCAGCCAGCTCATGCACAAGGACTCTTTTCCCCCTTCGAGAGAGATGAACGCCGTCTGTCACCCGCAGGCCCCATGCAGTGTAAAGCTCCCCGTGCTCAAAAAAACCAAAATTCTGTTGGTGGCACGAGCGTCTCAGACATGTTCATCAGGTGGCTCTTCCTGCCTCTGTCAGTATCTATCCCTGCCACTGAAGGGATTGAAGAGAGCACCACCTGGGCTCCTGAGCCCCCAAGTGATCTCCTGAGGGCCCTGAAGTCTTTTTTAATTGTTTTCAGGTTTCTCTCCATAAATTCATCACCACCAGCCTGGATAACCAACAGAGGGTAAAAGTCTGATGACTGTACCAGACCAGAGAGTTCCCCAGTAATATCTCTGACCTTGGCCCCAGGGAGGCAGCAGACTTTGCTATGGTGTGGATCTGGCCGGCATACGGGGCCCTCAGTTCCTCTCAGAAGGGAGTCACCAACTACAACTACCCTGCTTTTTTTCTTGTTAGAGCTGGTCCTAATGCATGGGGGAGACTGACTTACTTTGTGTGACTCCCCCGATGGACCTTCATCTCCATCATCATGTCTTTGTCCCTCAATTTCCAGAGCCCCATACCTGTTGTGCAAGGGCAACCAGAAAGGGGAGAGAGGCTGGGAGGGGATTCTCCTGTCTCGCCGAGCACGGACCTGTTTCCATCCTCCCTCATTTCTTAGGTCCTTTCTTTCACCTGGTAACAAGGAAGGAGAGGTTCCTCTCCCTCTAATGGAGCCTCCACCTGCTGGCCTATCCTCAAGGATGGCAGGACCTGACTCCACCAGTCTATCTCCCTTTCACATTCCCTTATTGCTCTCTGCCTTTCAACCTCCTCCTTCAGCTCAGGCACCAGGCTGAGCAGATCATTCACCTGGTCCCAGCAGACATGGGTGTTATCCCCATCACTCTGTGCTAGCGGTGCCAGGCCCCAGCATTCTCCGCAGCCAGAGGCCTGGGCACCTGCCTGCTTCTGCAGGGCCTCTGTCTGGGTCACCACATTTTCTTCTGGCAGGAGCTTTTGTCCAGCTCGCAACCATCTCTAGTCCCTTTTTTAAAATTATTATTTATTATTCACTCTCTTGTGCATCCCCCGCGTGCCCTGCTAGCCTCGTGCCAACAAGCGTGAATGAATTGTCTCGCTGTTGGCGGTCTGAGCGCCGCTTCCAGTTTTGCCGTGTTGAAATATCCCGTGGGCTCTCCAGGAACGTCCCCCCACCCCCAGCCACATCATTTTTGTTAAACCTAAAATGTTAGGTGATATACATAGCAAGAAAAATAGAAATATTTCTTTTCAAATTCTTACTGCAAATCAAAGTTCTCAACAAACACTGCACAGAATTTACAGGGTCCTCACAAGCAGGATACCATGCGACATTATGTAATGATTTTGTACCTGAATGACTGGCTAACGTACTTTAAATTTTGCTAAGGAATTCACTATAACCTGGCCAGAAAGAACTTGATGCTTCCATAATATTCTACCCTATTTTTTCATGACAATGTTTTTATCTAAATGCACCAGATATTCTCAGAGAACACCATATATGCATAATTGCTTACCTTTTCTTGCCTGCTTTGAGAAGGAAGATATCATGAATAATGTTGGGAGGGTCTTATTAAGTGTATGAGTTAGTATGTAAAAACATTAATGAACAAACACCTTGATCTTTTGAGGACAGCAATTAAAGTTCTATTCCTTTAAATATACGAGTATTTGTTCATGTCAAACACATCCAAATAATTTGGTGTAGGTTTTGTGGACTGCATAAATTCTTTATAATGAGCTCTTTAGGAAGTAAAAATCTTTGATTCATTAGAAAACTTTAAGTTTAAAAAGCAATTATATCCCAAAAAGCAGCTTTAACAAGGATTAAGAACAGAAAAAGATGTAGTTTCTCACCTTTGTCTTTATGTAGAATGGTGATGACTGGTGAATGGGCAAGTCCATGAGGCTATTGGAATTTGTGACACTGTTACTGTTAGCATGTTCATCTTCTCTACTGCTGTCATCAGACTGATCAAAATCATCACTCTCCTGGTCCATTTCCTCCTCTTCTTCCACCTCCTCCTCTTGATCACCGGCATGTTCATCATCATCTTCCTCTTGGTTACAAGTGGATTCTTCCTCCACTGTAATAAGTCTATTGTTATTTTCTTCTAAGCGTTCTTGCTGAGACTCATGCCTGTCATCAACTCCAGGTTCTTCTCCTATCTCCCCATTCCTCACAATGTGCTGCTCCTCTTGCTGTCGTCTTTGCTGCTGCTCCTCCTCTTCTACGACCCGATTCATCTGTTCCTCATCTACTTGGCTTGAGGAAGCATTACCTCGAAGAGATCCACCAGTTCGTCGCCTCTTGCTGCCCACAGAGAGCAGTTCCTGATTCATTTCCAAAAGCCAGCTTGCTACTTCTTGGACCTTGGCTAGGCTATCTGACGATGCAAATGCTTTCACATTCTAAGGAAACAAACAAACAAACAGTGGGAAATTACAAAAGTTACCTTCTTTTATTACATAAAGCATTGCAAATTTATTTCATTGTATTACTCTCAACAACTTCAAATTCCAAGGAACGATTTCTGCTTGACGCACAACTGAAAATCACTGCTAGCAGCAAGTCCTCCAAACTCTAAGACACGACAAGAATTGTTGAATGAGACTTTGAGAAGTTAAAAAAATGCCAAAGTTAGGTGAGCATTAGCAGGATTTGAAAAACACTCATGCAATTTCCAAATTATCCACACATTTGGCTACACGTGTGGGCAAGCAATATACAAGAAAAGAGGGAAATAACAGAGTGTAGCTAGATCTTGAATTTAGTATCAGATTTCCAGCTATACAACCTTTGAAGCTGGCACATCATGGCTGCAGTTCCCCTAAGTGGTACGTTGAGCAGGTGCAGTCAGACATTAACTCAACCAGTAGTTAGATTCACAGGTTGCAGATGAAAGTGTACAAAGAATGCACACAAAGAGAAAACAACTAGATTTTTCATTGTGTATGGAACCACGGTCCCTGGGTATCCACAAATCATATCATATACTCAGCAGGCTACACTGTGAGACTGAGCTTCTGAAAGCGCAGTGCAACACTGGAATGGAGCACAAGTGTTGAGTCTCCCTGGATTAGGAACAGTCAAGGATATAAGGATATGAGTACTTCGGTACAGAAAACCATTCTCCCTCCCCCCCTTTTTTTACAAAGGTCTCTATCTCTTACAAGTTACAAAAAAGAAAAAACAAGCAAACAGGAAACAACAACAAACCAAACACAGCAACAACAACGACAAAAAAACAACAATCAGAATAAAAAGGCCTAGAAACCTAATGCCTTAGATGATGGAGGTGTAGAACAGATATACCCCAACTTTGGTCAAGGACATTTGTAAAAACATTCAGCTTATCAGTGAGGAGGAAAGAAAGTACCAGAAACCATAGCTCTAAGGTAGCTTTCACTGTGTTGTGCCCTAAAAGCCACAGAAACACATTCACAGTTGTTTTTTGCACGCCTTGCATTGAGAAGGATTGATAGATGGGATTCTGCACACTTGTCCCCATTTCCTCAGGGAAACTACTTACATCAGAAAGACGTGGTTTCCAAGTTTCCATTTATCTACCCAGATGACAGTTGCCCCCAAAGAAAACCTTTTAAGTTCAAAAGCAGAAATATGTTTTCTAAAGAAAGTGGCCACCAGCAATTAAGTCCAGTCAGCAAATGAGAAACTAATATTAAAAGGTAATTAAACTCCATGCATCAAGGCAATGACATGATGGATGCGAGCAGAGGCTCTGCCAACTCCTGCTTTTACCAGTAAAAAAAAAGTATTAGGGCACTGGGGTGCATATGACCCAAACCTGAAGCTAATAACTCCAGTGCAAAGAGCATCAAAAGTGAACGAACATGTTTAATGTGCTATATATAGAAACTCTTTATGGCATCTGTGAGAAATGTTTTCACTTAACATTCTCCCCCAAAGCCTGGAAACCGTAGCATATTGGAGTGATGTCCAATACCTCCCATTTTGTCAAACATCAAATTTGGTTGCATATATAATCTGAGGTTACAAAACTCATTTATAAGGCTTAGTTCAGGCATTCTGAATATGACAAAACTAGATCTTATTTTCTCATGAAAAAAGAAGAGATTTGGGTTCTTTCAAGCATTAAATAATTTACAAATCATTAATAATAATTTAAAAAAAATAGCAACCGAGATTTATATCTCCACAATCTAGCAATTTTAGCTTCTACCACGAACAATTCTCTAAAGAGCCATGAATGAAGC
This sequence comes from Chloroceryle amazona, assembly GCA_027560015.1. Lineage (NCBI taxonomy): Eukaryota > Metazoa > Chordata > Aves > Coraciiformes > Cerylidae > Chloroceryle > Chloroceryle amazona. Next base: position 6,369 of record JANHFX010002356.1, read on the forward strand.
TTCAAATTTTTCACTGCACTTATTCAGTATCAACAGCATTGTTTCCAACATATGCATAAGTTATGTTTTTAGGACTTACTTGATGAAACTGCAAATGTTGCACGCTTCCATAATTTAATACATACTTTGTGTCTATAAGCATCCAGCATGAAAGCTCATCATTAAATATTTCAAGTAATAAAATGCATGACTCTGCTAAATACTTAAGTGACAAAGATAATTGTTACTGCTAATATACCCAAATGAAATTCCAGCCAATTAAAAAAATGAACATACACTAGCGCTATGATTTTTTTATCATTCCTATACTTTTGTAGTGACAATCAATTCACAAAATTAGCTTCACTCATAAGCGATTTCAGCTTTACTCTATTTCAAGAAATACACTTGTTTTTTTTTTCCAGAAGCCTGTGAAATGCATTATCAAAATTTAATTACAAGCAATGCCGTATCAGAAATCAGCAGTATGCAAAGAGGCGATACGTTCTTTAAAGAACAGATGGATGTACATTATCTGAGAGATTTGAAACCTTAAAGCTGCCTTCTGTCACAGAAGTGCTTTCAGAACTAACTACTGTCAGCTAACACACAAGGATACAATCATTTACATATCTAGGGTAGATGAGGAATAAGCCAGGATTATTACTTTGCAGGAAGAAGTGTATTTACAAATCAACTACCAGAGAACCAAAATGCTGTGTTTTCAGCTAGTACGGTGCCTCCTTCAATTATCCTCATGCAAGGACTTAGAAGTCAAGGTACTTTATCTAAAGCCAGAATTTAAGCTAAAGTTATGAGCTTTAAACAAGAGTTATGGGAGAATAATTGTTCTGTGTTACACAGGGTGGCCAACTTGATCATAGTAACAGACTCGCATCATAAAACTGTGAGTTGAATACATTATACAGAAGGGCAAAATAAAGAAACCTTCTCTATTTCCTCAGCACAAAATGTTGCTTAGAGTAGGATTAACATACAGTTTTAAAAACTTCCAATAACTTTCCATCAAAATAAAATACATCATTAACGATGCATTTCATTCTAAGAGCATGCATGCTGTTTCTAAGAATGATAAATAACTTCTTGCAAACACATACCCACTTCAAATCTCACGGTCAACTCCGTTACTCGTGGCTCCAAGCTGCAGAACAAGTTAGCAGCTGAAGAGATTCTCTGATCCTACTCCAGTACCGACCTGCCCAGTAAAGCCTTGCCAATACCTTGTGAAGGAGCACAGGTAACTTTTGGGTTGGATTAGAAATGACCCTGCTCCCTTTTTCCCTCTCTCTAGATACTTGAACAAGCGATTCACATTGGTTATTCAGTGCAAAGTGGTCAGAAGTAACCAACACTAAATGAAAATGCTCCTCTAATTACTTGCTTGTGTCAAACATCAATCTGACAGCACACAGAAAGCTAGACTGCCTATCCATGCAATTTTTTAAAAAGGAAAAAAAGGAACTCACAATTAAAGTTTCCTGTACAAATTTAACTAAGCCTAGCTGCTTCTAATTTTCTTCTGTGGCCACTTTTAATTATTGCCCTCCCTACTGTAATCAGGCCCCGACTTTGTGTCTACTTTCTGAGGCTTGAGGTCCATCAAGACCTTGCACCCTGACCTCCCCTCCTAAATGTTTCTGAGCAGTGACAATTGCAGTGTTCCCATCACATACGGCCTACTCCAAGATGTTGTCTTCTGTTCACCTGCTTCTATTAATCCTATAATCTTTCTTCAACATCCTTTCTCTCCCTATTACATAATCCAAGCTTACTTTTTCCTCCCTGTATTACCTCTTCACACAGCTCCCTCTCTAATGCCATGCCTCAGTCTCCAAATCCCTTTTGGCCTGCAGTGCTACTTGACAATCCCAGATACTTTGCTCCATTCTGATCCCTTCCCTGCAGAAAGTGAAGGGATTTAGATAAGTGATGATAGCTGGTATGTGGGTAGTAAAATCATGACAAAACAATGTCCCTTGCAATCAGGTATGGGGACAAACACACACCAAAAAAAAGCCATGAAAATGAAAACTTTTTTTAAAACCCTGGGCTGGAAACATGAAGGGCTATGGAGGACCTATCAGGTAAACCTCCCTGTTTTGGTTAGCACAGGTAAAGTATTTAATATAGCATGAAGTATGAAACAACACACAAAACCCACTAGAAAATAAGAACACAAAAAGTAGTTTAAGAGAATTGCTACCAAAACTTACATATTTTTAGTAGAGTTGCATGATAAGGAAATATCTGAGGTATAACGCAAGATGAATAGACTTTTCATGAGCAAAATTTCAAATAATCAGCTTGAGCTACAAGCAGTTCGTAAGTAAAAAAAACTACAAGCTTTTCTATAAGTAATTCATGACCTTAACTCTTGTATTTGAGTGTTAAAAAACACCTGCACTTTCCTTGTTTCAAAAAGGAGGAAAATATCATAGCAAACGATTAGTCAATAGTGTGTTCCACAAGTTATGTCTTCACCTTAAAATCTGATACGTAACAAAATGAGAATTACTGCGAGATCCTGTGGTAAGGATGGGGTGGAGGTAAGAGGGAAATGCAAAAGCAATCCATGAGGAAATTGTAAGTCTCCACCACTCACTACTAAGAAAACTATTAAAGTCCTTTTCCTCAAAACCATATCCCAAGTGACAAGTTATTAACACCCGTACAGTGTTGGTGAACAAGTGGGTAGCTCATGCCTGTTTATCAAGAATCCTGTTCATACCTCTCAGCTCCCTGAAAGCCAAGTACAGAAGTTACTTCTTTTTTATAAATCTGCATTGGTATGCTTTCCTCAAGAAGAGTAAACTGATATAATTTTGAAGAAAATAATTTCAATTCCTTGAAAGATACCATGGGAGGCAACAATCCACAGTAGGAGGAGATCAGTATTATGAGTCATCTTCCTGTGTTCATAAAAATAATCATGTTGGTTTTAGTAGTTACAACGACTGTTACACAGAAGCTGGCTGGTTTGCCTCTTCACTAACAACTCTTTAAAGCAAAAGGATCAAGCGGTAAGATGTGACAAGTTAAATATCACATGTGACTAATGAAAGGCTTCTCTCCCCTCTTCCTCAGAGAAGGGAAAGCAGGAAAAAACCCCTTTCAGTTATTTAAAGGGTGCTAAGTTTTCCAGCAGCTACTGAAAACAAAAGTCCTCCATATAATCCTCCATGCCCTCACTTAACCTTTAATATCAAGCACTGTCCATTTTCTCATTGAAAGGACCTCTGCACCAGAAAAGAAAAGCACACAATCTTCAATTCCATTGTGTTATCCCTTCTGCTTGAAAAACTGGACCATTGAGTCCCTAAATCAAAACACTTACCTCTTTAAATAAAAAATTCTTACCTTGCACAATTAATGCATACCTGTTTTTTAGAGTTTGGGTTTGGATTTTTGTTGGGTTTGGAGTTTGTTTTCTTTTGTTTTGAGGGCTTTTTGGGGTTGGTGTTTCTTTCTTGTTTTGGTTGGGATTTTTTGGTGCTTTTTTTCCCCACAAATTAGATCACTACAAGAAGCCTATACCACTATCACTATAGCACAGGCACACTTGTTTGCTTGATTCAGAACAGCAAGTTTCTATCTGTTAATATTTCGGTCTCACATAAACTGTGCATACTAATGAGAAAGTTTCTTGCCAAAAGCAACCATTAGATCATACTTACAGCAACACAGAGTATCTTTAGCTACATTGCTGAGAAGCACGTGGGATGAAAAAACCTCAGATTAGAAAAATTGGCAGGCAGTTTGTTATACTCCTTTCAAATTTAAAGATGCTGTTTCATGCCTACTTAGCAAAGGCTACAAATGTATGAACAGAATCATCCCAGCTCTTACTACGTGATAGGTACACATGTAATAGAGAATTTATCGACAAAAAAGATCACAAATCCTCTTACAGTCCAACAGAAGACTAAGCAGTCCTTAAAACTTCACAAGTTTGGGTAACTTTGGGGTTGACTTCCCCACAAATAAGTAAATGAGGTTTGTGGGTCTGTAGTAACTGTAACAGCTTTCCAAGCTGGTCTGAAATGCCCGTGGCACTAGAATCTGTGTTCCACTTTCCACACGTGCCTTTCCGCCCCCAAACCAGACCACCTGTATTCCCTGTAACAAGAGTCCTCACCACAGTCAGGTTTACAGCATCATCAACAGCACTGCACACCTCCTCAGCTGCCTGGGCAGACTGCTTAGGATGGCTTCATGCAGCTCAAGGCTCTTCATCCATAGGGACAGAGCCTGAGGAGTCATGACACAGATAGTCTCGCTTTCCAGTAGCAAACTACTAAAGAAGTTTGTGTTACTGTGCCATGGAAAACTCAGTACTGAGCTAACCCACATTTTAAGCTGCAGGTACCAACAGAAGGAACTTGAGACCTCAGCTATGATGTCCAGAATACTCACTCAGTAACACTATTTTAAGTAAACGAGCAATGAGATTACTAAGCAGAAGCAACTACCTTCTTTCCAACTATCCAGGCGAACAAGGATTTTTATCTAATAGAAAAGCAGCAAGATCCAATCACTGAATGCTGAACTGAGAAAAATCCAAATGGAACTAACTATGAGGATAATTAGTTGCTGTAATAGCTTACTAGGAAGATAGTAAATTTATCACCACTTTAGTTCTTAAATTAGAAATCTAATCCATCTTAGATTAACACACGATTCACATGCAGCGGAACATGCAGCACATCCACAGCCACCAAGGCACAGTTAGCTGCCCACCTCTCCCTGGGAATATGCACAAATAAAAGCTGCTGTTGTCACCTCCTCCCTTCTCCCCCAGTGTTACCAAGCTGCCGATGACAACCTGCCTAGTTCCACCACAGCCTTCTTTCACAGCCATCAGGTTGAACACACAGGCTAGCACAGTATGGCTAATAGAAAGTTTTCTTCAGCATCCACAACATTGCTGAATGTGGCCCGGGATGCGTTTCCAATGGGAAAACCCACAGACCATAGCAGGACGATACAACAAACCACTTTGTGACTCCATTCACACAGGCTGTTACTGAGCACGGGGCTGATCTGCAAACCTCCATCATAGGAACAATACACAAATAACTTCCAAGCAAAGTTGCTCATTATTAATGCAAACTATTCCGAAGGCAAAAGCAAAACAGCATTTGGCAGCAAGAATGCTGCCATTAAGACTTGGCCTGAAAACCTCAAAGTGATGTATCAAGTACCCAACTGACTTCTCTGTCCCAGTTTCTTTCCTGTCCACTAATCATAAAAGTCATTTTTAGCACATTTCCCCAAATTATGAGTTTTACTGATACTGAATTGTAATTTTACCAGATGGCTGGTGTCAGCTTCTGGCAAAACAGTAGCATGATTTCTTGGACTGAATCGCCAGCTGAAATGCTGCAGAAGCGCAGCAGGAACAGGCAGACACGGAACAGCACAGATAGCCAAAAAAAAAAGGTTAATTTAAAACACAGAACAGAAAAGATGGACCAGAAAAGGTCATTTTGAGCTGAAGTGGGGAAACAGACCTTGAGGACAAATAGCAACTACATTTAGTTTAATTGAAACTTAATTTAGTTAAATTCAAATGGGAGGAAGGGGAGGAAATTAACATCAAGTATTAAACTCTTCCTACTTCAGAGCTGTTTGAGATAGACAACTCTGACGTGGAATGACAACACCCAAACAGATGGAAACACATATGCCCTTTACACTTAAGAGCATTCTAGCAGTTAAAAAGACAAAAAAGACAAAAGGCAGCAGAAGCGAAGCAGAGGAAACTGAGACTCGAGAGCAGTGACTATTGAAGAACATTTGTATCTGAATCTTTTTAAAAAGTTTATTTTAAATTCCCTCTTGTCAAGCAGCTCTTCTACTACCTTTAATCACCAAGAGTAATCATCTCCCTTTACTCCGGTGAGCTTCAAGGAACAGAACAGTATTTTCAAGACTCTTCCTAATGACCAATGAAATAAGGGAGAAGCGATGCAGGTTGTGCCATGAAAAGCTCAATCCCTTTATTGTGTTCTAACGCAGGCTTCTGCATCAGACTACCCCTCTAGAAAAGATCATCAGGTTCTTGTAAAAATAAAGAATGCCCTAACAGAGACTAAATAGCCATCAATTTATTTGAGCACTACACTTTTTTTTGTAACCTTTTTTTAACTTCTACTCCTTCTATACTACTATTGTAAGCCTACCAGGAAAACTCAGAAGGTAAAAAGGACAAAACTGACAAATCTTGCCAAGCTATCTTCATCAACATTTTCTACCTCGAGATCCACAGTGGACACTGCTTATTCCAGGCTACTGGCAAAAATTTCTGTTTTAATTTCCTTTTTTTCAGTTGCCTATTCTTTAAAAACGATCTGAAGGACAATTATCTATAATATTAGTCTATTGTGTAGTCCTAATTGCTAGGAAAAAGAAGGAATTTAGCAGTACAATTAAAGCAGCTGGGAGTAATAGTCTGTAAGATATTACAGAAAGAGAATTTCTTACTTGTGTTAAATTGAGTTTATAACTCCGCTGAGCTACTGAGATAAGAAAAGGTAGCTGGGGATCAGGCTGGGATAGAAACACGCTTCACGCAGCATCAGAAGATAGTAACACCAGTGTAATTTTGCCATTTTGGTGGGGAAAAAAAAAAAAATACATCTCAGCCTTATTCCTGTGAGGTTGCTCTAAAAGAACAAGGAGTAATACATATTTTATAGGGAATGCCTATCGGTCCACAGTTCAAATTAATATCTTATGAAATGTTCAGCTCTGTACATTGTCAGATTTTGTGCAGCATCCACTGGGCAATACTGTCTCCATTCTGAACACCATATTTTCAAATAGGGACTCTGAATCATGTACTTGATTCCATAGCTAGTCAATGAACTCATTAAATGTCTTTGCATCAACATCTGATAAGGAGCATCTGACCTGCACCTTTTTCCTTTTCATAAAAGCCAGAAATACAAAGAGAAACCATGGCAGCGTTTACCAGATTTGCTGAAATCTGTTACTACATTGGTTTGTCTGAATTTTCAGCATCTTCAGCAGTAGAAAGACATCAGTAAACAAGGTCACATACTACCAGGACACAGTAGAACAAATTCCTGTTCCTGGTGCCTCACTTAGAAGAAAACACAAAAACTAACACACCCCAAAACCAAAAAGCCACACCAATTATGATCTCCACATGATATTAAAATAAAAAAAGCAAATTCCTCGTTAACCTCACATCTTCAGAACACTGCCTACCAACACGGTGGCTCCTAAGTGTTGAGTTCTCTGTATCACAGGGAGGTTTTCCAGCAGCAGTTCTAAAATCTGACCTTGCAGAACAACAGGGCAGTTGCTGAAAAACAGCATGTGAGATTGCCAGATCTGAAGGAAGATGATATCCCAACCTGTCTAAAAGAATCTGGCCCCGGCCCAAACAGACACTTAGCAGGCTCCACAGGAGAAATGGAAATGGTTGCAATTATTGTTATTGATTTAATGCCCTTAAAATGGCTCCCTGAGAATCTTATTTCAGTAACCAATTAAGCAGCATGGTTCAAAAGCAGGGCATGTGCCTAACAACCTACGGAAACCTAAATTAGCTTGGCCAAACTATTTTGGGGACTGGGAAAGTAATATTGTGCATCTGCACAACCAGAGGCCAAAGTAGGTGCCTAGGTAAGAGTGTAAGGTGGCCTATGATAGTAACGTCAGGCAGACATTCAAAACTTTCTTTCAAATCCTATGAAGCCTTCAACTCTTAATATTCTATGTTTCTGCTCTCCAGCACTTGCCTACTAGAGAAAAGTGGTGTGACTACAAGCAGTAAAAAGAGTTGAGTCCGCAGCAGGAAAGCTCTGACCACAGATACAGTGAACAAATAAATGATTTACCCAAACTACCAACTAAAAAAGAGACTGATGCAGCCGGTACAAAGATAAACAAACTTAAAATTTGAAATTGGGATAATTTGAATGGATAAATAAAACAGGATAGAGAGAGATCCTTTTCAGAGCCTATAATATTTAAGATGCTATTACTGCTCTGCTACAGCATATTTTCAGTAGAGCTTCACTGAAGCCAGCTGAGTACCCTTTAATCCATTCCAGACAAAATTAGGCAAGTCCACTTGAAGTCACCAATTTCCTCTAATTTATATGATGTTGACAACACTGGATTAACACTACCTGATGTGAATTGTTGTAGGGACAGCAGACCTTACACACAGCCAGCAAAGCGCAGGTAACAGATCGGGACCAACTTCTCACACCACTGCAAAATAATGACCTACCCCCAAACATAAAGCTACACTCTTCAGTAAAAGCCAGCACACTGCTGTCAAGAAGTCTCACCAAACCACCAGTCTGCTGCTCAAAAAAAAAAAAAAGAAAAAAAGACTTTTAAAATAACTGACTGCTTTAAAACAAATTTTGAGGCCATTATGCAACTAATCCAGAATGTGGTTTTATCACTGCCATGTAAGAGTGATGTCTGGAACAGTTCAGCTGCTAACAGTTGTATTTCACTACAATTGTTTTTACTGATAGAACGCTTCTGCATAATACACTGGTTGTCATTAGCAATAGCATCTTCAAACACAAGGCATCTCTATTTGTCCTCATCAGAAAACCTGGCTTACCAGGTTATGCTCTATGGCAGGCATAGCTTGAAGCCTGCAAAATGGACCTTAGAGGAAACTATTCTCACTGCAGCAGCCCAAAAGGGCTTTCTGTAACTATAAAGCTCTTTCATTAAACTGCTCAATTGTCCAAATGGTCCAGCCCTCCACCGAGAAAAACAGAATATAGTAAAAATCGTGCTGGCAGTGTGAAGTCCAAGTAATCCATCGTGGCCTTCAAGTCTGTAAATCTTAATTTTTCTTAGCTATGTGTGGGCTTCCATGTTCTCACATGCAAGGCTGATTGACAAAGGGCACCCTTCTGACCAAAGGTCAGAAATTACTTTTTGGTCGCCAGGACACAGAAGTCAGCTATTTGCTCAACAGAAGCAGTAATTAGGTATAAATTGTAAAATGCTACCAAAAAAATACAACTGAACTTTCTAAGGTATTTACATTTCCATTCGTATCATCACAACGCGTGGAAAACATCTCCTCATACAGCAATGCTTCAACAACTTCCTCACAAATCTTGAGAATTCAAGGGTCCCTCTCCAAATATTTAAAAATGACAATTGCTGCTTTCCCCAGTTTGTAAGTCTCTCAAGGCCACTAAATTGGGTCCCGGCTACCAACTTAAGAGGAAATTTCCACCTCCTGAGAAGAAATCACTTCATACTTTTCAAGCAACAAATAAAACAGTGGCTGTTACTACCACTCTGTCCTCAAGAGGTTATTTCTGGCATGTTACTAAGAAGCAGCCCTTACCATGGCTTCACAAAACTAAGTATATTCACCACTACCCACTTTAGCTTACCCATGGGAAACTAAAAACCATCAAGTACGGCAGAGCATCTTTAAACAGTGTACCATTTCAAGGTGAATAATCTCTATAAATTAAAATAAATAGCTACAGAAAAGGCTTGTCCTAGTGTTACTACCCTAGAAGAGTGTTGCTGAGACAGTTGTGTTTAGTAATGCAATCACGACAACAAATACCCGTTGTGACTAAAACAAGGAAAGCTCCATTACTGAGACATTTAAGAAATAACTGAAACTTGACCTACCCTTTGTGTTTTGCAAGTATTTCTCAGTTTGCAGGGAAAAACAAACACCACAAAAGAAAATCCCAAAAGCACGATGTGAACAGAAGTCTCTAGAAATAAATCAGAACCTTAGGACTTCACGATTATTTTATTCCTATTTCAACCTCTTGTGTCTTTCCAAAGGCTACTAAAATAGGAACAAGAAAACCAGCACAGATGTTAATCACTGGTGTTAACTTCCAAATCCTATGTACTGAGGTAGCACACTCCAGAAGATACAAGTTTAAAATGTAATCCAAAAGAAATTATCTTTCTGATTACTGGGGTTTGTGTGCATCATTTTCTTAAAGCCTGAGAAGATTTTCATTTTTCACTTTACACTGGGACATCTGATACTGCTGTTCTCAAAGGTTACTGCAGTTGAGAGACCAGTGGATGTCCTCTATCTTGACCTTAGCAAGGCTTTTGACACAGTCTCCCATGACATCCTCGTGGAGAAGCTCAGAAGTGTGGGATAGGAGAGCAGACAGTGAGATGGATTAGTAACTGGTTGGACAAAAGAGTCCAAAGAGTGGTGGTCAGTGGTGCCAAGTCCAGCTGGAGAGCTGTAACCAG
>JANHFX010002358.1:8114-25728 GCA_027560015.1 Chloroceryle amazona
TGGCACCAGAAGGCATTTAGATGAAAGTCTGCGTCCTCCTTGAAAGTTGGAATGGTATTGCTCACCCGGAAGCATCACACCACAGAGCAGGCGTCAAACCCCCCTGCAAACCCGGTTCCCCCCCCCCCCCGAAAGCTTTGCCAGCTTTTCAGAACAGCTTTGTGTTTCAGCCGTGTCCACTGTCAGTGGGCCTGCCTGCAGAGCAGTTGGGAAAATAAGGGGGAAGAAAAAAGGCAGGGCTGTTACTGTACTGACAGGAGATGGCAATACCAATTGAAAGATGACAAATAAATTATGACCTCCAGATACAATTTTCCTGCCCATTCACAAAATTAAATCTCTTTTCCAGGCTCTCGTGACTGTGAATATCCTCTCTTGAAGTTTTTTTTTTACTCTGACCTTAACAAATACACTCTTGTCCTACTCATATCTACTCATATCATTTATTATCTCTCTGTTGTAATTAACACATTGGCTAAGAAGGCAAGATCCTGGGAGAAGCAAGTTTGTTGTGTTCATCCAACTCTCAGTGCAACAACTGGGTCCCATCATGAAGGGAGGTCGTAGGTGCAACAAGCAAGCATATAGTAGCCAGTGCAATAGCTAAGTAAATAATATTTAGGCTGACCAAAGGACGAGTAAGGATACAAATACTATTCAGAAAGCTCCAAATTAGGTAAAAGGCAAGAAGAAGTTAATCAACACCATTAGGCTACATTGTGTGTATTATATATCTGGATTATATAAGACTTGCCAAAGCCCTGGGTATTGAAAACCTTGCCTAAAAACCCCAACAGTCAGGAAAAGCCAGGCCTCTACAAGAACATTTTAGCATTTTCCTTCGATCTGAAACATGACCAAACTCTGCAACTCACATTTCGTGGACGGATTGGAATACGCTTGTGATTCATATTCATTCCTGGAATGATTACAGACATTTTTCTGGGACCCTTGAATCCTAAGACATTGGTTTCCTGAAAGACAAGGAATGGCATTATTTTCAGGAAATGAGATACTCCATCTCAAAGAAGGAAGGGTGGCAAAACTGAACTGGAATCCACATTTCTACTGGTTTTTAGAGATTTGCTAGCTACAGCTGTAGCAGAGGTTATGTAACTGCAGCTGTGAAACAGTTTTCTCTCCCATTTCCAGAACTGGGTAAAAAGACATACACAGTATTACCTAACATAGAGTGCACCCGTTATCCTAATGAAATATTTACAAGGAAATCAGACAAATGCAATTTCCAGGCCTAAGTTTTTGCATCTGAGGCAAACCAGCGCTAAGATCTTGCTTGTGAACAAGCCTGAAGTATGATGTAGGGAAAATGTCTTCACCCTGAATCTACGTTATCTATACATCACCATTTAGGCTAAAATGTTCCTGAACACTGAATGACCTGCTTCTTTATGTGCTGTTAGTTGTAGGATACACAATTCACCTACAATTTGCTCTCAAATCATGCTCTTTTATAAATGATTAAGAACAGATCCAGAAGGCAAAGTATTCAGCTATGTCCAAGCTTCAATCTTAAGCCAAGCAGATTCTTCCAGAGTACTGCAGAAGACTGCTCCAAGTGGACTGAATATAAAAAGCAAAAGCAAAAAAAGTCTTGGCTTTCTCAAATCATCCATTTAAATAATGTCAACCAACATCCAAGGGGCCGTTTAAAGTGTTCTGTAACAATGTCAGTGATAACCTTTAAAATTCCCCAATACCAATTAAGAAGTCAGAATCTTTTAGGAGTACTGAGTTGACTGAAAGAAGCAATACAACATCTCCTAATGGGCTAATGCATTTTGCAGGCATGGAACAAAGGTCTTAACAGTTGCAAACTCGATGATTTCACTTCAGAAAAATCTAGGGGCACGTATGAGAACTGTATTCATAGATTAACTTCACAAACTTTTGTAGCTAAAAGTTCAGAAATGTGAAAAGCTGACTTTGTATTATCTGCTGTACCCATTGTAACACCTTGCTGCATACAAAAAGGGATCTGAAGAATGCTGTATACAAAAAAAAAAATCCAGTGATTTGTCTGTAATCAGGCTACTACTGGAATTATCACATCTATTTTTTTTCCAAGTGACATTAAGATCAATGGCAAAAAATCAAGATCATGCTTCCATAGGTTAATGAACCTTTAAACTCCTGCTGTTTCTTCTATGGTAAAAGTCAAACTCCTTCCACTTGACTGCCCATAGTTTTGTAAAGAACCTCAAATTTTACTCAATCTTTAGGACTGGAATATGAAACAATGTGACAGGAGAACCTTCACAAAATTCTAGAGTGTCTGCAAGTGCCTCCTCACCCTGAAGCCTGCACCGATGCAATCCACAAGACCAGAACAAGAAAACACCTCTAGGACAGAGCTAACAAATGACAATTTACCCTGGAATCATAGCCTTTATCAACCACAAGCTGCTACTGAAATAATATCAGCTCCTTCCTATCCACCAAAATGCCTTTGGTTCTGCAAAAAAAAATAAATCTCTGCTTCCCAGCAGAGTTCCTCCTTAGTGTCCACCAAATACCTGCTGGGCAAGAGACATTTCACGCCGTGGCTAGCTCCATGTGAAGAATATGTTGACTGGCCACAGGCCAGGTAAGAAGGCCATCAGGATGTCAGTTTGGGTCTCTCTCCCTCCCCTGGCATTGATTATTTTTTCATTGAACTTGTAAGAAGTTATCATTGAGGCCCTTTGTTGAAATTGGTCAGCTGGTTCCAAAGTTAAGCAGGGGGAGGCTCCCAGGCAGCATGATTTTATAAGCCCTGTTTCCTTGGTAACAAAAAACAAAGGGGCAAAAAGGGGGGAGGCACTACTTACATAAGAAATAGCTGCCAGCTCTTGTCTCGTATGAGCCTTTTCCACTAGACCTTGTGCCTTGACTGGGCTGACTCCGTGGTCATAGACTGTAAATTTAGTTCCCATGAGGTTTGACCTAATGTCAGGTTATGGAAAGAAAGAGAGAAAGAGAGGCATCAGTGGAAAGTTTTATCATCTTCTGAAGGCATTTATACAGCACAGTGAAAACACACATCTCCCTCCAGCTGAACCTTTCTATTGCCAGCTCGGTGAGGAGCTTCCATGAAGTGCCCATGGTGAACTGAGCCTGTAACCTACCCTGTAAAGCATCGAGCCACAATTCCCTATCTGAATTGCCATGGTGAAAGGCAGCACTGAAGAAAGGTTGCCATCTCGGGTGAATACAGATGACATCAAGCAAGATGATGTCAGCTCATTCTCTCCTAGTCGAGAACCAGATACCAGATTTCTGTTCATAATCCCAACTCAACTAAAATGAAGATCCCATCTCTCCCGTCTGTAGTTTTTACCTGTGGTTCTTACCTGAGTTTTCCTATGAAACTTTCCCCTTCCCGGGATAAATCAGTTGGGTCAATTGATATGAGGTAATTGGATGTTTTGCTCTTTTTTCGTTTTCTCCCTGCAAGAAGGAATGTCTGGAAATACAAAACTTTGATCAAGACTGGAGCTCTGTAAGAATGCAGAGGCATTGCTACCCAAACTGCTAAGTCTCCATTTCCCATATCCATTCCCCTTTTTGTTCTGTGCTTTCATTGCTGTCTCCACAGTTTTGATCTCTTCCACAAGCACACACCCCGAAATCCTATTCCTCCAATCAGCTTCCTCAGCAGTCTAGATTTAATGCAACTGTCCTTTCTAGTCTTCCCTCCTTTTCTTCTGGAACAGCTCAGTCTCTCTTTTCTTCTTTATCCTTGACATTTTTACACCTTTTAAATGTCACCTTTCATTGTATTCTGGCTTTTAACCCTGCCAATTCCCTCCTTAGTGCCTTGGCCAAATATAAGCCCTCCTCCTCTGCATGCTCGCTCTTGTCAGCTTTTGGTTTCTTAACAGAAGTTCTCCCTTACACCAAAAATATTCCGTGGTAGAAGTACAACAGCCAAGACAGCGTGTGCTTCCAATACCTTTCTGTTGTCATCCCTCTCCAGATGCATGTAATAAGTAGGGAAGAGGCCCCGGTCCATTCCCTTCCTATCTCTAGTGATTCGACACTTGACTGTGATACCACGGGGTGCAGGGCGTAATGCAAAATCCTCCAAGTTCTCTACTTCTCCCAGCTGTGCCTCTGCCTGAGGGGATGGACTACAGGAAGCACCTGTTTCCTGTGGGAAGAACCATTAATATTAGCAAATTAGTATTAGAACAGAGGCTCTGGTATTCCAGGAGAAAAGAAAGGTCTCTTGAAACAGATCTCATGTTTCAAGATGTTTGGGAAAGAGAAGTTAAACCAGAGACCACCTGTGTTTCTCTGAAGGCAGTGGCTGAGGACTTTTACTCTGAGGAAAGACTAGCTCTTCAAGGGGAGGGGAGAAAAAGGACCTGTTAACCACAGAGGAGTGAACTGTGAGGAGGGGGGAAATAGGATGAGACACTGCCACTGTTCTAAACAAAGAGCCTCTCTGCTTTTAGAACTTCAATCACTCTGTGGGAAATAAGGCAGCATGATAAGCTGGACTGTTGGATGTCACAGTTAGGCAGGCTGGGGGTTTGGGGACTGAAATGAACACCGAGATTATGCTGGTTCAGAACAGCAGCAGAAATGGAGTAAGCTGATGGTGGAACCATCTCAGTTTAATGCTGGAAGAACCTTAGAATAATGTGTACAGTCAGGATGCAAGTTATAGTCATCAAAGGAACTGGAATTCTAATGGAATTTTAGTATAGGCCATTAAAGGACTTTTTTCTTAGAGGTAGCTGAGTCCTGTGGATTGTAAAACCCAGGAGATTCCTCCCTTACCGGGCCTTGGAGGTGAGGGTGGTGGTTTATCCTTATTCCCAGGTATAGCCAATAGAGAGTTTGAGTGAATACACACACAGGCTTGAAACTCACTAGTGAAATTCACCCTTCCCCACCTCCAGCCCCCCACACCCTGTATGTCCAGCAGCTGGCACCCACTGCTAGCCTCCCAAGCAGCTAACTGCCAGACCTCTTGTACTACTCACCCACCAGTGTAGCACAACATCCACATGGTCACCTCACAAACAGACTCACACAGGTCTTTTGATTAGTAGTATGGACTTCTAAGGCTGTCCAGCATCCATACCCAAAGCCTATGTCCTTTATCTGGTCACTAGCTCAGACCCTGGCTGATGCTGGTCTCTTCCAACCCACTGACTAGTCCAGCATGTGGTTTGTCAGTGTATGTGTGGATGTATCTCTCTCTCTCACACACACACATTCACACAAGAACTGGTTAATAAAATTTTAGAAGATGGTAGGACATGCTGCAGTAATTCAGGCACAAGGCTTAGACAGACAAGCATACTGTCCTGCAGCCCTTGACATGCATCTGGTGCCTTTTACCCCCTTTATTTTCCCATGATTATCCACCTTGACCCCTTTCTTTTCCCTCGAGTCCCTTCCCCTAAACACCCCATTAAAAGTTTTGTCCAATTTTCTCTTCCATCCCAATATTCTGTTCCCTCTTGCATCCCACAATAAATGCTATAAACCTTCAGTGATCCCCCTGAAGTTTACATGGCATTTCAGAGTTTCTCCAAGTCATCTTGTTGGATTTTACACCAGAGACAATGGCCTAATCTGCCTCCTTTGAGAGGCACAGGAGGAGCTGATTCACTGTGTTCCCATCTTCACTGTTTGGGCTACTTGAGGTCCTCTGCCCATCACAACTAGGTCTTTGTGTTTAACTCAGTGGCCCTTCAGTCAGATAACCTGACAATCATGACCTTCTTCTGCCTTCAGGGATTAATAGGCTAGTGTCACTGTTTAGGGGCAGGGCAGCCCCTTAGACCTGTCATTTCAATACTATATTTGAAGCCAATGCTCAGCTCTTATCAGAAATGGATTTCAAGACACTTACTGCAAAAGATTTCTCGCTGGTTGCAGAATTAGGCCTCTCATATTCAGGATCTGGTGAATGAGATGCTGGTCTCTTACCAGCTTCTTCCTCTTCTGTGTCCTCCTCGTCAAAATTCAAACTGCCTGAAATTCCTGTCAGAATACAGGATAGCAGATAACCTCTGCAAGAGGGTGTCATGAGTTCACGGCATCACGAATTCACATCTGCCTTTTGCACAGCTATTTGCTCTTTTAATTTTAATTAACTTCTGTTGTTTCAACTGTAATTTTCCTTCACGTCCTATACTGCTTCCTGAGCCTTGTAACTCAAACCTCTAAGTGACATTTTGCAGCTGTCACTGTGCAGATGATGAAGCAGCTGTTGGGTTTTTATTAATACATATTTTACATGATATTACATGATGTAACATATCCCTTAGTATATGCTGTCACTGAATTATTTTTTTTGCCTACTTTCATGCAAAAAAAAGCCCACGTCTTTAAAACAAACTAAAAAAAGGAAATCCAGATCAATATGCTGACACTCATCCTGTAAGATGGACTCTGGATAGTTTACATCCTTTACCATTTCCCCTTAGTCTTAGACACACTGAAATGGAGTATAACAATTTTTCAGTGGCAGTAACTCAGATCTAACGAGTATTAGTAATGATCTGACTTTTAAAACAGAAGCATAGACTGAGTAGTTCCAGGACTTACTTATTTAATCTTAACCTAAGCACAGTTATGGAGAGATACTGTGGGTATACAGCTAAAATAGCTCTGGCTAATGGCATTTAGAAAGAGCTTCCATCCATAGCAGTGTTTGGTGTTTCCTTCCACTTGGAACAGCATCAGTTTGGTTTGTGATTCCATTCTTTAATTTGGCTGTAGAATGGAAAAGCACAAAAAGCACTACAGAAAATGAACACGGCCTGCTAAACTGATTTATTTTCTGAGAGAATAATACTGCTCCAATGTGGCACCTCAACAGTGCTGGAAGGGGCACTGCTGGAAGTTCTTTGTCTCAGATGAAACAGAAAAAAGTGATTTTAACACCCTGTCCAGTACACTTCCCAAAGCCCGTTTGGAAAGAGGAAAGGCATTAACCAGAGTACAAGCACTCTGGCCAATTTCAAAATTCACTGCTTCTATTCTACCTTTGCTAATTTCCCCTGAAGTTTATGGATACTGTCTCCTGCTTCCCTTCCTAACTCCCATGTAATGTTGCTACCCAGGGGTAAGCAGCCGTTCCATCTGACAACTGAATGGAATTATTTCTACATATGGTGGTACCTTAATACATAAAGTGCACTGGAAACATTCTGGGAGAGAGGCTCTACCAACTGAAAACAAGCTGTGTGCCACATTAAACACCAGCTATTACTTTGCTGCAAAGTGCTTAGGCTGTAGGTAACAAAAAAGGTTTCCTGTAGTAGCGATGGTAGCATAAGATACTTGGCAGACAGAGATTGATGCTCCACTGGGAAACTACTCGATGGGATAGAACTATTGATTATAAAGCTCTCAAACTGTTGATTGTGACAGCTTCTGACTTGGGAAGAACACCTTTCCTGTTAGTCTCCTAAACACTTCAACTACAGCATTTAGCAGCTATAGAGGAAATATTGTTGGGGAAATATTCATGCGTCATAGCCAGATATATTGGGATTAAAAATACCCTGAACTTTAGCAAAATGGGAAGTATAGCATTTTGTCACCAATTTCCTTGGTAAGGCCAGAAATCAGCACATTGATAACCCTTTAATACCTAACTGGTATGTTCTACTTAACATCAGAAGAAGGAACTGCAGTTCTGCACTTCTACACGCTGTAGAATCTCCTAGCTCTGCATTTAAAGGTAGCATCCTATAGACATTTGGTTCATAATTCCTCACTTTTTTAGGCTTTTTAATGCTACTGAAAATTATAAGAAGAGCCCTGAAAAAAGTCTTTGCCCATTATCAACTCTTACCTCGTTTCTGTAAGATTTCTTGCAGATCTGGCTTGCCTGCTGTGTCTGTAAGGGCATCTCCATCATTTTCCTGACCTGCACTGTCTTCTGTTTTGGAAGATCCACCAGAAAGAGTTTGGAGCTTGGTCCCCGAATCTTGCACTTCTGAATTCAGGAAAGCAGCTGGTCCATCAATGCCTGCAACGAAACAAAAAGCTAACATCTGTTTTTTACAGCTAAGGATGCAATCCCAGGATGGTGATTCTTTTCACCTTCCCTTGCTCAAGCATCCCTTGAAAGTATTAACTTGTTCAACTTCTGCCAGAAGGCTTGGGAGGAGTCAGGCCTGACCCTGGTACAGACTGCCTGTTGTCTTTAAACATATTAGACATCAGTTTCTCTATTTATAAATATAGTATCTCTGGTTTTAAAAGGCATTAAGCACTTAAAATTAATCGTATTTGTTTGTCATGAACATTGATATCCTTCAATTTATTTATGGGCAACTCCTCTGTTTTCTTTTCCTTCGTGTTCCTTGTCTGCTCCTATGTCAATGAGTGCTCTACAATGAACTTCACACATCGATTCCATAGAAATATCTATAGCAATAGGTAGAAAAAAATGTAAATAGATGCCCCCTTTTTGGTAGAAAATACATTTCCACATTTAAACAAGCAACACAGCCCTGCATTTCACTTTGTAGTTGGTGGAGACATCTCGGTGTGAGGGTCTAGCATAATACTGAACACATGTGTGTGTAGCACATAATATGTAGTTCCAGTCTGGAATTTCTTGCTTTCTCACTGTCTTCCTTCATAAAACTTTACTGCTTTACCTAGTGACCAGATACTTGACATGTTTCCTGCTCTTAGCACTTCTTAAGAGGATTTGTTTGTACCGAGGAAGCCTCAGAACTATGGAAGCTAGTGAGCAGTTAAGTTTTCATTTTTCTTTCTTGTAGTTTCACTGCTACTGAAGCTTCCTCCCTTAGAAGTGATATCAATTTTTTATCTCACTCTCTTTTTGACTTAAACTCCACTGGAATGGAGGGGTTTCATTGCTGTTCTTTTTTTTTCCTGTGACATAGAAGTCTTAAGGCTCTCATTACTGTCTTTCTTTTCACTCGTAACAAAATGCTCACTATTATACCTTAACATTTGGAGACCTTTGGCTCTGCTATGACTTTGTGCCTGTGACCTTCTGGACCACTATAGCTCATCTGTCACATTTTAGTTGTGTCCCTGAAGCCCACAGAAAACAATAGGTGAGGTAAAAACCAGCAAGAACCAAATACAGACTTTGGGTTTGGTTTTTTCTACCTTATCATCCAGTCATACACAACCTTGAGATGGAGTATGCCATGATACCATGAAGAAAAGTACAGGCTTGACTGTATCCCTTTCTTTATCTGACAGCTTCAGAAGTCTCTCTCACTTTGGATTTGTATCTCCTTACCCTCACAGAAGTTCCTGACCCATTTCTACAGTTCTTCTTAGCCTAACACAAGGAAGAGATTACTGCAAAGCATGTGAAAGTTCTCAGATGTCCCAAAATTCATGGTAAGTTTGGTTTTGTTTTTACATTTCAGTATTGCTCAACCATGCTGTACTACCATTCTGCTTTTGTACAGAGAAATGTATGTAATTAATCTTGTTTATCACTTACCACTGTCACAGCACTGCTGGTACCCATCTGTGCCATAAAGGGCGTGCACTGGTATTTTGTGGAACACTGTTGCAATCAGGTTGATTACTTACCATGTAAAATCACATCACTGTGGAACTGGGCAGGAGTTTCTACTAAAGGAGTCTGCTCTTCACACCCTTTGGGCTTTGACCTACGTAGCTTTGCCTCGGGATTTGGCTGTACCATCAAAGGATCAAGACGTTTCTTCCTCTGCTTCTTCTCTAGAAGAGCTCTCTGGGAAATAAAAACATGAAATAAGGACGAGTAACCACATCCAGAGAGGTGTGCCTCAGCCACTGGCAATGACATGTCACTCATCAAGATCTCCAATAAACCTGAAATACTCTTGTAATCTCTCACAAAAATCCTTGACTTGGGTATCACTGTTACTTTGGAGTGAGACATAGCCTTTGATTCTCTATCACTGGTTGATGCACGATATGGATACCTGCTTATTTTCTGGTCTATCCTAAGAGCATCAGCAGGTAATTTTAACTCCTTTCATCCAGTCTAAACTGCAGCAATCCGTAATATAAATGGACAAATTCACCAATCATCTTTAATCCATTATCAAATGGTCAGGACTTGCAGAGGAAAAAGTATTTATTTATCTCTTATAGGGAAAACTCACAGCAAACAGTTCCCAGAAACCAGTGTTTAGAGAGAAGACTTGTGTGTAAATAAATAAATAAGCAAATAAAGAAATAAAATTACAGTCAATAAGACTGATCCAGTTGAAGGAAAATTGATCTACCTTGCAACATTTTTCCCACATAATTCAGGATTGAATAAGAAAAGAATAAATCCAACTGTTAAAAAAATAACCCCACGTTACTTTTCCAAGATGCATTGAATTTGGGATCAATATGGGATATAACAACTTTCAGAGCTACTTAACTGATGATGTTATTAGCTGAGCTTGTTTGACACATTTCACTGCTCACAAGTCTAAAAATATAGTTTTTCTTATTGTAGTACTTTCTGTTACATCAAAATGTTTCTGGGCTGACCAATCCAACGGGATCATACCGGTTTATATCGAAGCATTTCCTTTACTGCTGGTAGATGCAACCAACCTTCTTGCAAGAACTTCAGGATCATTGAAGTGACCAACTGAATTTCATTTGCTTTAGAAAGGTTTCTCTCTACTACTTTGCTTACTGAGGTGGAAAACATCCTACACACCCACTGAGAGGACAGAAGGAAGCAGTTCATTTTCTCTACATAGGGTGGCAGAGCAGCCCTGACTTCAGGACTATTTATTCTCGGACTTACTCTGCTAAAATGAAGTAGATAGAAGGAAAGGATTTGGTTTCATTTTGTTTGCTAACTGGCCTTTTCTTCCAGCTCTGCGTTACGGTCAAAATTCATGAAAAATCACAACAAAAAATGAAGATAGCTCATGAACACTGACCACCAGAACACCTAACCCATTTAATAAATAACAGACCCAGAATATCATGATTTGCTCAGGATTTTGTGAAGTCCATGTATTAAATACTTTCAGAAACATTCTCTTTGCACCACAGAAAAGCATTCACATCAAAAGACGGGATGATTAGAAGATCACAAACCACCAACTCCACTTCTAAGGAGTTTCCAGTAAGCAAAGAAGTCAGATGTGTCAAATGAACATATCACAGCAGACTAATAGGACGACTAGTTCAGTATACAACTGTGATGAACAGGAAGATGGAACACAGGAACATTCCAACCACTCTGCACCTTGAAGGTGCAATACCATGCTATTTATTATTTGGCACTGTCCTATCTCTGGAGGCCATGCAGGATGGATCCTAGCTCTGAAACATCCTCACCTTCCAGCTCCTCCTTAGCACTAGTGAAACATCATGTCAAAAGTAAGCACTGTACCAGGTGCATTCAGAAATAGGTCTTCAGCTTCATGCCATCCACTCCCAGGGAGATGGCTGCAGGTACCTCAAAAAGACACAGGAACACCTTCTACTGCTAGGGAAGTAAGCAAGGCCTGAGCAGCCACAAGCTCTCTCCTCAAGGAAAGGGCAGTGGTCTAGATAAAAGTATCCTGGCAGGCAGAGCTGGCCCCCAGATGGAACTTGGTGTCATGCGTTATTATAAATAATATTTTATTGCACTTGCAGGGTTTCCAAACCCATCATAAAAGATGGATGTCTTTGCCGTGGCAAATGCTTATTCCAGATTCTCTGTGTGGCCAAAGGTTCTAATCCTGCTGCATTAAAGTATTTTGCATTTCTTATCCCAATTTCTACAAATGTTTAGGGCAAATGAATCAAGCGGGGCATCGGCTACAACCAGGAATGAGTCTGATAGTGATCTCCTGTTGACCTCTACTTCTTGAGAAGGCACGGTACTATTCCTGGAGAAGTTCAAAGGAGACTTGAAAAGTTAATATTCAAACCTAAATATGCGATCCAGAATTTGAGACTGTTAGAATTTCTCAACCAATCTCATTTGCAAGGAGGGAGTGAATGATGTTAAAATAGTGAACTTTTCAAGCTGTTGTTTTTGCAGATGAATGCAATCTCAACCAAATCCAAGCAAGCCTGAAACAAGATTGCAAATGGGTATGAATTATTTAAACTCACCTCTTCCTGATTCAACTGACAACTGCTCAGAGGTAATTCTAGCCAGCCCAGCAGCTTTGTTTTGGTGGAACACCAATGCATCCCCATGGCAAGGTCTGAAATGAGGTGTACACTCACCAGAGTGCCCAGCACTAGAAGCCATGGGTAGTGTACAGGTAGAAGGATTATCCCAGACCAAAGGTAAATTTTAGTCTTGAACTAAATAGATAAGCACCTAAATACCCCTCGATAAAGCTGGTAATAAATCCACTGTCTGAAATCAAAGCTAAGCAAACTCAGACTAGAAGTAATGAACAAGTTATGGTAAAGAGTGTTATCCCCTGCAGCAGTTCCCTGGAGACTATTACATCTGGATTTAAAGATCCTCAGCTGAGAGAAAGATTTTCTACAGAACCATACTAAACTCACATCCTCCAGTCTATTTATAAGCAATTAAAATTTCACAGAGGTGGAAAACTAAGGATAGATACTTTATAATAGTTTTGAAGAATATGGTGATGTAAGCATGCAGCAAACAAGGCTTTAAAAGCTGAGACCTAAACCCAATATGACAAATGCTTTCTTTGTAAGAAACAAAAGAGTCAAAAAGCTGCTGGAAATCTTTCTCAGCAGTGTTAAGAAGATCTTTCCATAGCTGAGGGAAACTTTTTCTTTTCTTAAAATGTTTAAAATGGATAATTCCCTGGAGTCTTCCTCTCTTTTGATTCATTCCTGCATTGTGGTGACTCAACCCCAACAAAATGAGAAGACAAATGAAAAATAAATGTATCAAAGAAACCAAATATACAAACCATAGCAAGGCTGACTTAAAATTAAAGAAAAAAACATTAAATCTTTAAAGAAAAAACGTTACCAATCAGTTCTTGTTTATATTCTTTAGATCAAGCACTTTTTCTGTG
The DNA here is from genome assembly GCA_027560015.1 of Chloroceryle amazona. Classification (NCBI taxonomy): domain Eukaryota; kingdom Metazoa; phylum Chordata; class Aves; order Coraciiformes; family Cerylidae; genus Chloroceryle; species Chloroceryle amazona. The sequence continues at coordinate 21,086 of JANHFX010002358.1, forward strand.
CTTTGCTCCCATTTCTCAAGTCTCTAGATAGCCATGTTTCTTTTCCTATACTTATTTTTACGGGCTTCAGCACTGTCATTTACCTGATTCTCTAGTTTCAGCTGTCGTAGTTTCATGCTTTCATCCTCAAAGATGCTGGGAAAGGGAAAGAAACAAATTAATTATTGCTAGGAAATAGTTTTTACTATAAAAACACAGGGTATTCACAGACTAGTTTCACCATCAAGGCTTTCAAACAATTTCCATCCTGCAAGACAACCAAGGCATGAAAAAGTAAAACATGTTTCATATTCTGTCACGGAACCAAACTGTAGTTTAATCACCTCAGTAAACTCTTCTGAAAACATTTTGTAAGCAAAACCAGGCTTCATTACTGATGGACAGATTACAAGCCACTGTTGAGGTGGGTTATGAGACAATTTATATCTGAAGGCTTAACACAGTTGAAAACAATTCATTAAAATCCATACTCTTTCATAAAATGCTGTAGGAGTCCAACTTCTCCTAGAAATACTAATGTCTCAAACCTCTTGTGGTGGCAAGATACGTTGTGAGTGAAGCGAGAGTGACACAGGCTTTGTTCCCCCGCTCGAGCCGATAAGGGAGTAAACTCCAGAGATAAATTCTGTGTAGGCTGGAGGGTTCCCCTTCCCAAATTAAGTTCTTTGGACCGTGACTGCTTAGCACAAACCTCTCCTGGCTTCCTGTGTCAACTGGGGGATGCCACCCCTATTCCAAATGTATACAGGGACAGTAATGTATTGATCTCTCCATCACTGGAGAAGTTGAGATTTGGAGCGGTCCTGTGGGATGTTGCTGGATCCAAAAGTGGTGATACCTTCCTCCCCACACCTTCTTCTCACTTTTCCCTTTCATTTCCTCTTACAAACTATGCTATATTTAAGGCATTAGAGACTGATGCTTTCCTAAAGTGGATATAACACTTCTGGTTCAAATAAAATTAACAAATCGAGTGTCATTTCATTTACTCCAAGGCAATTTTGAATCTTGCATGCCTCTCCATGCTACGTGGGTAGCTCAGCAATCACGTTGTGATAAATACCCAATACCAAATTAACTCAGATTTATTATTTTTCCTTGGGGGTCAAACCTACACCATTTTTTTCTCCCACCAGACTTCCCACAACTACTGTTAATATCTCACAGGATCTGTATTTGTAACATTTGATATTAATTCATAAGGATAAAAATTAATTATTTCACTGTTTGTTTTCATAGATAACTTTCATACAAACTCTAGTTTTCATTCTAAGTTGTGTTCCATGTAGAATTCCTATTTCCTTTCACATGATAAAAAATTCTTACATTAAATGTGATTTAGAGCAGTTAACCCTACAAAGGGGAAAGGGTGTTTCACAAGTGAGCATATGTTCTGTGTACCACACTTGTGCATTTTCCTCCTACACAGCTTTGAAAAAGACCTCTCTGGAAGTGAGAAGCCACTGGGAAGAAGATGTTTAATACGGGAAACAGACAAGCATTACATATTTTACTGGTGGCAGGCAGAAAAGCAGGGCTGGACAAAACTTCAGTTTTGCCAGGCAATTCTCTGTCCAGTTTAGGTATGTAAAAATTTCCAGTGGTGTGAAGTCACAAGCTGGCAAATGATGATGAATGTCACCCAAGCAAGAAGAAAGGGAAAGACCGAGAGAGGACAGGGAGACAGGTGGGGTTTCTGCAAAAGATCATGGAAATTGGATGGGAGCACACAGAGTTAACAAGAGGAGAAAGAGCTCAGAGTCCCCTTAACCCCCAAGAAATCCACATTTGACTCAACTTCCAGCCAAGCAGATGACAGATCAGAGGTCCTTACAGACAGACTACCCTAGCCTTGCTCTGGGAGGCTGAAATGTGCAGGAAAAATAAATAAATAAGGTTTGCAGCTGCATGTCACATATAACAGTTTATATATTCTAAACCTGATGCATGCTGCCCAACTAAGGATATTTTAAAGCAAGTTACCACAGCCGTTGTGTTTCACTTTCTAGTTTTCCTAATTGCTGTAATCCTTTTTCTCCCTAATGTGTTTCAAGTATCATCACATAACAGGTCTAGGACCTTGAGAACACCTTGCTTCTAAAAAACTGACATAATTCCTCACGTGGTGCAGTAGTATGTAGCACCTTGGATTCAAACACAATGGAGGTGCCTGGAAAATGTCTTTGTTGAAGAAGAATGAAGAGCTATTGTGTGTCCCCACGGCAACAGTTCCAGTAACACAGCTGCCTCCACCAGAAAACATCCATATTTTAAGAAAGAACCATGCAAAGACATACATGGTGAGCACAGCAAGGTATACATTAGTTGCCACATGAAATTTCAGCATAAAGTTAAAACGTGACATGCTTTTTATTTAAAGCACAGGTGATGGAAAAGGCCACCTTTGGCAAAGTCTGAAAAATGCTCAAAAGCACCAGTTAAAATATACATGATTAAAAAATAGAGGAAGGGAGTATTCCTTTTTTTATAGAAAAGAAAAATAGATGACATTTGTTAACTGCAGTCATGAGCTTGTTATAAAGCAATCTACGTAGCTCTGATGGTATGAGATTTACAGACACATTCTTGAGTAACTGGAAAGAACCACGAAGCTTTTCTGTACAGATACAAGCTGCTACCTGTGGTATTGTTGCTTTTCCTAATAGCAAAGGCATCCCTAGCAATTTGAATGTCTTCTTTAGAAAGCATAAAGAAATAAAAACACTACTACGTTTGGAAATAAGCGTCCAGCTTTTCCTTTTCACCCAAAGATGGCAACATGCTGAATTGCTAGGATTCACATATGCCTCTCAGAAATCCTCAAGGAAAATTATTTACTTTGTATTTTTCAATTATTTTCTACCCACACTGGAATAAAGTTACATAAATAACATCCAAGAGAGGTCTGAATACTGTTGGAACGGGATCATAACACTGACTACACCATGCCTCACTTCCAACCACTTTACTGAGACTCAGAAATGATTGAAACACACAAAGATTCTAAGAGGTCACAGGGCTTGATAAAGCAAAAAGGTAACAAGAGTGTCCTCTTGCAATTTACTGTTAAACACAGAACAACATCATCAACAGCAGGCCACAAAATGAAAGCAGCCATCAATCCTTCTCATGATAAAGTGTGAGGATTTACACAAGGAGAAAAAAAAAACAAACCCCCCAGCATTAAAGCCACGAACGCCGTGGCACTGCAAATAGTAGCTAAACCCCCCCCAAAACCTTACAGTATTTTTACTTACTCCTCCTGTAACCTTCCTTCCAGCACTTGGTCGTCTAACATAATAACTAGACAAAAAAAAGAGCTCCCCACACATACACACACTCCCCAAGTTTTTCTTCCCATCACCGCGGGGCTGGTGTTGGGAAATATTACAGGAAAAGACTGAGCCAGAGTCACTCCCATAGCTCACCACTAAGGAATGCAAGTTGTGTGCTTATACAGCTGCAGGCTTCAAACACCAATCGTCCTTCAAATGAACCACCTACACCCACCAGTACATCCAAATGCTCTTTGGCCAACCCGCTACGCTCTTCACTATGTCTATTTGATGGGTTTACTCACAGTAAGAGAAGTTAAATATCCAGTAGGAATGGGAAAAATAAGCAGCATTTCCATAGCTACAACAACACAGGGGGGGGGGAAAAAACCCACAACCACCTATCCAGTCACCCATTTACCTTGAACTGCAAATATTCAAGTAGCCTGTCACAGTCTTCCTCTTCCCAGCCACTGCAGTAGAGCAGACTACGTGAGACCCTGTCCACCAACTCCTGCTACATTTAGCAGAAGCCACTAGCTCTCCTACCAAAGGGGTGTGATGGGTAATGGATACGTGCCATAGATAAAGGAAAAATGATCTAGAATGTAACACAGAAGTGAAGGCTAATAAGTGTGCAGAATAGAGAATAAAAATGAGAGGAAAAAAAAAAAAGATATTAAAAATCAGCTATTTAACAAAACCACTCCATTGAGAAGATCCAACATCATGCCTGAATGTGGGAGAAGACAGTGAGACACAAAGGGGTTCACAGATCCACTCCTCCTCCTACTTCCATTTCCAGATTCACAGAATTATTGAGGCTGAAACAGATCTCCAAGATCATCAAGTCCAGCCTATGACTCAACACCATGACATCAGCATTCAACACTGACCAACATGAAGACGTTTTATTTTTATCTGATAATACCTCAAATTCCTGCTGAAATCAGAATTAGCCTGCATTTTGATGGCAATGTTATTATTTGTTTTCGTTGCGACTTCTGTGTTCCTGAAGATATTAATACTTTACAAACCCAAAATGGTTATGCTCTAAGTACTTGGCAGTAACTACCACTGAATCAGCCAAATGCAAACTCCCAGCATAATGCAAGCCTGACAATAATGAAAACCACTGATGTGAAAGCAGGAGAACCTAGAAAATAGGGCAAGAAAGCAACCAACGAGTCCAAAAATTGTGTTGCCACTGTGTCCAAAGCCCACACAAGAAAGGGATTCTGAAGAACTGGAGAGGGTTCAGCAGAAAGCAGCACAAATTAGAATCCTAGAATCATAGAATGGTTTAGGCTGGAAGGGACCTCCAGAGGTCATCTGGTCCAACCTCCCTACACAAGCAGGGACATCTCT